>JAJJWW010002844.1:0-151822 GCA_023531295.1 Papaver armeniacum | reverse complement strand
TGACTCCTTTAATACTATTACGGGATACACCCCGAGGGATCACTAGAGAGAGAAAGAAGAAGAGGGACGAAGGAATCGTAGACTAGTTTGCCTCTGCTCATGATGACATATTCCCTAGGAATATAGTTGCACAAAATGAATTTCAGCTACATATACTCCACCTAGGAGAGACTCGAGAGAAAGAGAAACATAGAGAGAGAGACCGTTACTTCTTGATGCCTCGAGGAAATAAAAAGGGAAAGAAAAAAGTTTATGAACCTATTTTGTTTGTTGCTTTTTTCCCCAAATAAATCACACCCAATAATGTATCCGTCACAAATGTTGACGAACGACAACTAGAGCAAACAACTTGAGTAGAAGAGTTCCCGTTACGTACAAATGTGGACGAACGAGCATCTAGTGCAAACAACTGGGGTAGACAATCTGAGAATTGCCCTTGTACCAATACCACCACCTCCCATCCCCCAGTCACATGATATTCCTCTGACAACAAACCCAAACATGTATGTTATGTTAGGACGGATTATCTAACTTAAGCAGTTTCGCATTGATCTAATTTGCTAAAGCTTGAATCTTAATCTTTTTCGGCTAGTTATTATCTGATTGATTACTACAGTTGGTTAATTAAAGGAGAAAAAAAAAAAAAAAAAAACCATGGCAAATTGTTTTTGAACAACAATTTCAAAACCGTACTAATGAGTCCTTGAAAATGCTTAGCCGAAATAAGAATACAATTAATACTGAAAAACAAGAGACGGAATTGAGATTAAAGATTCTCCAAACCACACGTTCAAACACTCAAAAAGTAAAATTCACGCATCAATCTTCACCTTTGCATATGTAAACTAGATCTCTGCCTACCTGGTAAACAAAGACTTATAATCTTTTCTTTTCCTCTAGATATCAATTATTTCTTCGAACATCTTCATTGCAGAAGCAGGCAAACCAAGGAACAAATTTATGTCTCTCCTCTGACCATGAGGCAAGAACAAAACCACATTTTTTGCCACATGCAAGGGGCCCGAGTAAATAGGTTCTCCCCAACCAAAATCCACACTATGGAATGCTAGCCGAGACCAAGCATTTAAGAAAATGGTATATGTTAAAGGTTTCCGCTCATGTTGTTCTTCGAAGAAATCTATGCCTGATCTGATGAAATCATTTGTAACCATCTTAATTTTTTCTTGAATTTTCTGTATTGTTGATGACAACGGGTTGTCTAGTATCTCCTTCGCGCTGGACTGGCAACTCATTAACACGGCTGCATTACCGAAGTATCCTTTTGGTAATGGTGGGTCTAATTTAGACCGTGCATCAACCGTAAAGACTACCCTTACATGCTGATCAGGATGAAGTCTTAATGCTTTAGTTTGAGCTCTCCACATGAAAGCAGTGAGTGTTTCAAAAGTAGTACATTTTTTTAGCACCTCATCTTCCATCGCTTCTTTCTTCAGTTGTTCTAGCTTCTCTAAGCGAAAAACAAAGGATTTGTTGACAAGCGTTTCTTCTTCTAAGAGGGCCACAGTGTCTGACGACATGTCAATTATTTGTTCAAATGCATGGGAAAATTTAACCATTGGTGGGACTCGTGCTTTCAGCAAGGTTCGATCTAGGAACGGTGGGTTTGAGATTGGCAACCCTCTTGTAACTTCACCCCATGAATTCACAAACCTGCTGCACCAATTCCATCAAAAATTATGTGATCCATGCTTAGACCCAAAGAAAATCCTCCACACTTGAATTTCGTCACCTTCAAAAATGTACAGATCATACGAAGTTAATTACAGAAAAAAGATTAAAAAAAAAAAAAAACTTATACGTACATACAAACCTGAGCCACAAGTAAAGGAGGATTTTGTACACCATTAATATCATAAAGAAGTTTCCCGAGGCTAACAGAATCGGGTTTCATGAAATCATTGATATCTTCCAATGTACAATCAGCTTCAGCCTCCACAAAGAGAGCACCTTCACCTGTGCAGTTGATTATAAACCTGTTTTTCTCATTCATTGCTACACGTCCAGCAAGAGGATAATAATAAACAAGAACTTTTGCTAAGCCCTCTCTGATAGATTGAGCAGCATTAACTAGTTCACTATCAAAAGTTTTGTTAAAACAATAAATTGTATGAATCATAAACGGACCACCGTCGAAGTTAGACAAAAATATTCACCCTCAGGTGTCTTTTCTGCTGGAAAAATCGAAGTTGGTTCTCCTTCGATCATGACATTAAGATTTACATTACCAGAGGTAGTCGAGTTGCTAGTCTCCTCCATTACAGACACAATGGATATTGCTACCTGAATTGTTTGTTAAGTTCACCAAATGAAAACAGGTTTATGATCAACTGCACAGGTGAAGGTATGAAAACATGATTGATTATTAGCATTACTTATAGATGGATACAATTAACAACACTTTGATCAAGTCAGGATCGAATATAGACCAAGTCTAAGTTAATTAACGTGACAAACACATCCTAACAACTCTACTATAAATGAATCTCACTTGAATGGTGTAGCATCGCTAGGTGCGGTGTGATGTATGATGTATGTGTGGTTGTGCCTGTTACGTGTGTACAGCTGCACTGTGCCTGGTCGTGTGCACCAATTTTTTTGAACGAAATGCAAGAGTTTTCAATGGGAACTATAAGGATCTGGATTCGATCATTGACAGCGTTAAGAATTACATTTATAATTGATGTCTGGGAACTAATATCTTCGATGGTTTTCATCTCGATACAGTTCTACACAATCGGGATGCTATCATTAGATAATTATAAATTTTTCCCCTTTTATTTGCTCTTTATTGAGCTCACTTATGTATTCTTTTTATTCAACTCTATCACTATCTTAGTGATGAGTTGATTTTTTCGATATATTCGTCCTTTTTGAATAAAAAAAAAAAATCTCGCTTGAACTGGGTTTATAATTTATTTATTTTTGGTGAATTTGAGTATTTCGTAGCAGTTCTCCTTGCCTCGTTTGATTGGGGGCCAGAGATTTTAATTTGGGGCCTTGACATTTTACTTGCACCCCAAATTTTTCAGGGGTGTATTAAACCGATAGTAAAAATACTATTTTACCCTTTATGATTTTTTTTTTTTTTTTCAAATAATCCGACACTAATTAATGACCCTTCAATGACAATAACGATCGTTAAGGGTCGTCATTGTCGTATTCAATACTATTACGACCCTTTAATGCATTTCGCCATTAATAACTCTTCAAAGATAACGACTCTTTTAGAGAATAATGACTACAAGAATGACACTTCAAAAACCATTACTTACAGGTTTAGAGTCGTTATATACAAAATAAAAAATCACGACTCTTTCAAAGGGTCGTCAAGGAATTGATTATGTATATGACGACTCTAAACTGTCGTACATTTCCGCCATTAATGACCTCTTTTATAGGAAATAACGATCTTGTTTAGAGTCAGCATAAGACAAATCAAACATTAACCCATCAAGCAGAGTCGCACTAAAACACTTCAATACCATGACGATTTTTCATACAATCTGGGCCAAAAAAAAATCCAAAAAAAAAAAAATCCAAAAAAATAAAATAAAATGCAAACACAAAATTTCAAAAAAAAAAAGGTTAAACTCTAATCAAGTAAGATTATTACTAATTAATTAAGATTATCACTAATTATTTAGGGGCATTTTAGCCATTTAGAAAAAAAAATTATAAGGGGTGGCTAAAATTAGGGTGGGGTGACTTTTTTTATCCTCTAGTGAAGGCACCCAATTAAAATCCTTGGCCCCCAATCAATTGAGGTTCTCCTTGTTAATATTCCTATCTCCAAGTCTAAATGATAACTTTGGTCATAAATTCTTACAGTGATGAGTTTTAACCCCAGACGTTGTATGTACGCTTCATACCCTAAACTTCTATCAGTTTTGGAATTTTTTATTTCTTTAAAAAATGGCTGTGGGAAATTTATGCCACCATGTACCATTTATCATTACTTTTAACTTTAAGTGCTGGGTCGCTGGAGTCCCTTACATACCTAACGGGCCAGTATACGCACTAATATTGCAATGATTAATTGGGGACCCTAAAAAATAATTGGGGGCCTCACCAAATTTATGTCCACACCAAAAATTTTAGGGGGCTTCCAAAATGAGGTTGAAAGTACCATTTTACTCTTCCCTTAAAATTAATAGGGTTGTTTGTTTATTAATAGGGTCGCAACGACCCTTTAAAATTAATAGAATCGTCACCGTATATAGTCGTCAACCAATTTGTGGGTCGTCAAAGGGTATTGTTATTATTAGTCGTCATCCAAATTCGGCCACAATTGCCGGTCTTCCGTTGTGTGCGAGATTGTAGCTTTGGGTTTAGGGAAGGAAATTCATGGGTATTCGATTAGAGCTCTGATGGATAAGAATATATTGGTAGGAAATGGTCTAGTTAATATGTATACAAAGTGCTATGATGTCATGGACGGTGTTCAAGATTTGATCGAATGGAAGGTAGGGACATAATCTCTTGAATTCGATGATTGCAGGGTATGGTATGCATGGACGTGCAAATGACGACTTGCATAACCACGACTCTAAGGGGTGAAGTACCAAAGAGTAAATATGCATAATCAAATGACGACTTCTCGGAAAATTGTAAAGGCAGGTTAGAGTCGTTTGGGTTTATACATAACCAAATGACGACTCTAAGGGGTATATTACATGAGTCTTTGGGTTGTAGAGTCTTTCTATGTTATAACGACTCTTCCTTAGGGTCGTTAGGTTATAAAATAAAAGTTGACGACTTTTAACCTGGAAAAGTTGCAGGTTTGAGTCGTCAATACTAGGGCCAATACAATAACGATTTTTAAGAGTCGTTTGGGTTTAGACCCCCGATATTGACGACTCTTTCACTGGGTGGTTACCAATTAGATGTGATTCGACCACTTTGAGCAACATATAGATCATAAGAAGAGTATGAAGTTTACCTGGTTATTTTGAGCAACATTTCCCCCACTTAAATCACTCATTTCAACAAATCATATTTTTCCCTCTAAAACCTACTCTTCTTCTTCTTAACTCACAAAAACCCTTTTTTTTTTCAATTATTAACTCTAAAACCTGTAACTCACAAAAAAATTAAAAACCCGATTAGGGTCGTTATCTCCTCTCATATATCCTAACGATTTTTCATAGTCTCTACATGTATATGAAAAATCGTTGGCTTTAGGATTTTGGGTGGATTCACCTTTAATCTAGAATCGATATTTTTTTTTTAGTGTCGTCAATGGAACCCAAGATAGTTGAGAGAGAGGGAGAAAACTCGATTTTATCTAACTTAACTAATCTATAACTAATCTAACTTAACTAATCAACTCAATTAACACTAATTATTTGGGGGTAGTTTAGGCATTTTAAAAAATTTGGATAAGGGGTAGCAACAAAATGCTATTGGGAGACCAACTGGTGAGGCCCCAATTACTTTTTGTGGCCCCCAATTTTTTTTACTAATATAGCTAACTGCAGATCTCCAAGTTAAAAAAAAAAAAAAAAAAAAAAAAAAATCATTATCAAAATTAACTCAAATACTCGTAGTTTTGGCAGAGACTTCCTGGTTAAAGAAAAAAAAAAGCCATTTCATCATCAAAATTAATTCAAACCCATCAAAAGAAGGTGAAAAATCAGGTACCTTTGGTTAAGAACCAACAGTAACATCACGGATCTTATTTAATTGAAACTCTTGAATACTGTCAACTTGGTATCCAACAGAACAGAAATACTAACATGAGATACCATCGGGCATCGGATGATAACGACTACGCATTACACATTATACTTGGGAGTCTGCCACCAGTTTTAGAAAAGCCGAAAATGCTAAACGTCCCCCACTCCCCTCCCCATTCTTTTCCCTCGCCTATGTGTTAAGCATCTGTTGGTTAAACCCAATAATAATGGGACCCCCTGCTAATCTCAATCCAGGGATCAAGGATTAATAACGATGACACATAATGGGAAAATGAGTGGGGAAGTGTAGCACTTTCGTAGAAAAGCTGAGCGCTTTGGTGCACAACATTAGGCTAAGTCCTATGGGCTAGATTGGAGTGCTAGATTGGCCAAAAAGTGTTGCAAATCATGAAAAAAGTGTGGGAAAAAAGTTAACGCTAACCGCTACTTCTCTAAAGATTTGCTCGCGCAGCCTCAAAGATTTCGCGAGATTGAATGAATGAATGGTGCGGCGCTCAAAAAGTTGTCTCAACGCCGAACCTGTTTGGCGCTCACAAAATCTAATCTGGCCGAGATTGAAACGCCGAACTGCTTGCCGTTCAAAAGTAATCAAAACGCCACATGGAGCTGGCGCTCGGAAAACGCCAAATGGTTAGGGCGCTCACGAGATGACGTGGATGGTTGACAATCTAATGGCTGATATCTAACCTATAGGACTTGTGGGAGGTTGCTTGGTGACGATGGATGGCCAATCTAGCGGCTAGATATGTAGCCCATAGGACTATGCCTTATTATTGTCATAGAACTGTCGTTTTCAGCATATTCGTAGAACTAGTTGACAATCATAATAGTACTCAATAATCATGTCTTTACCTACTACGCGGAATATTTTGCACCTCTGACTACATCCACTCATATGAAAAAAGACAAAAAAAAAAAAAAAAAAAAAATTGGATTTCCACCAACCGCACATTATCTTAGTACTATGGGATTACTCTCCCTCATGTCTTTGTTGCACACTTGCACGTTTTCTGAGTACGTAAGTACCAAGTACGAACTAGTTATACATTAATATATGCCATTGACTTCCAAACTCCCATACTCCCAGCTGACACCTTAAGAAAAGAAAGCTTACTGATCTTCTATCACCTAGCGTCGAGTGTCCCCAATATCTGCCCCCAAAATTATCAAATCCAGTTATCCATACCTTTTGGAACTATCTAAAAGTCCATTTTGGCAAAAATTACCCAACTCAAAATATGTTTGAGTTGACAGTGGCCTTCTGTTATGCGGTGGGGTGTCAAGTACTCCCTCTGTCCATTTTTATCTGTCCTAATTTCTACTTTGGTATGTTAATTTTTATCTCATTCATTTCTCGTTTATGTATTATATTTTCCTTAAACTATCAAATATACCCTTTCTTTTTATAATTATAAAATCATTTTTAATGTAAACTTAATTCAAAATCATAAATATCATCACCATATATAAGGAAAACATCCATTCAATATTTTTTTATATTAATTGCCATTCCTTTTTTAAATAAAAACATTTATGGGTAGTTACAAAATTCCTAATACTTCTATTTATTCTTACATGGCAAAGAATCAAAAAAATTTATGACAAAATCTCAAATTCATGGTAGAGTATATCTAAAGAGGAAATAATCTACAATTCCAATTTTTTTTCCCTCTCAAATAAAAATTCCAAGGGCTCCAAAGTTTTAGTCAGCCTAAACCAAAATCAAATGGAGGAAATAAAAAATTCTTAAATTTTGGAGTATAAGTTTGCTTTTATTTCTTTACAATATTTCCTAAAACAATAATACTATCCAAATTAGAAATATTAAATAGGCCAATCAGGGGATAGTCATGACATTTTATAGGATTTCCTTAATATCTTGACAAAGTCAAAGTGGACTCTTAAAAATGGACGGAGGGAGTATTAAAATTCCGTCAATGGTAGTTATAACGGTGACCTTTTAAAACAGCTGGTTGGAATGCGTTCGATCCCGCCCCCGTGAAGTTTTGACTTAGGTCGGTCAACTTTCTTTGACCAGAGGCCACCCCTGACCAATTTTTAACCAAACAAGTTTTTTCTGAACCCGCAATCGGGGATACTCTATAAATTAGGATACTCACGCTTGCATGGGGTTAGATTTTTTTTTTTTTTAAGCATGAAAATATTATTAGAATTAAGCGGCAATTACACGAGGGTAGGTGATATCCATAGAGCCATCCATTACAATTTGATTGATGCATGGTGGGATTGTATGGTCCCGGAATAAAATTGTAAGGTTCTCCAATTGGTTGTTGTCTGCCGCCAGGTTGGCCAGTCCGTCCGTCGCCTGATTACCTTCCCTATAGTTGTGGTTGATAGTGCAGTATGGGATCAGTCTCATGTTTTGTATGGTTTCAGAAATCATTCCTGATATGTACCAAGGCGGAGTGGCATCCGAAGTTAGGAATCGAAGCAGGTTTTCCGAGTCGGTTTCAAATTGAACCTTTGGCCAACTTCTTTCTTTTGTTGTTCTAGATGCAATGAGCATTGCCCAGGACTCACCTGTGAGAGCGGTTGTGATTCCTAGTGGTTGTGCCACGGCTACCAAGGTATTGGCAAAGGCATCTCTACAAATGAAACCTGCTCCATCTATTCCCGGGTGTCCGTGCGCTGCTCCATCCGTGTTGATCTTGATCCAGTCTATATTAGGTTTGATCCATCCTATTAAGATTGTTGCAGACGCTGGTGTTTCATTTCTTGCGTTTGCGGGAGCTGGTATTCCAGGTAGCACAGGAGGGAGGTTCTTTTTTGCCTGTGGAGAACTCTTGTTGAAGACTGAGAGCCATTTGAGCAATGTTACTTGGATTCGGTTGCCTTTGTCGATAAATGTAATCATTTAATATCCATAAAGACCGAGAAAAGGAAACAATAGGTCGCTTTTTTGACAGAAGGATGAGTTTTCAATTGTAAAAGTTGTGTGATTGTCATATGTGGGTTTGGAAAGTTTGGAAGATTTTGGTTTGTAGTTGAATGAGTAGGGAGTCTTGTGAGGAGAATGTTCCATGTAGCCACAGCTACGTGACAATGTAGGAGAATGTGACCAGTAGATTCCAGATCTGAGTTGCATTGTAGACAGATGTTGGTATCAGTGATATGGATATGACATGGGTTAGATGTTGGATAAGATACACTATGTTTTTGGGATGAAATGTCAATACTGTCCTTTACACTAATAAAAAAACAAAAGAAAAAATCCTAAAATAATTTTATGTTTTGATATCCCCTTCTGTCTAAAGTCCTCAAGTGAAACCTGTTCTTGGTGTTTTAAGTCGGTCGGAGAACAAAACATTATGTTTTCTAAATATTCAGAATGGACTTCAGATGTTCTTTATCCAATATCCAATATTATTTTCTAAATCATTTGATAATAGACACTTTAACTACTTAATCTAGATAGAGTAAAATCTCCTTGGAAGAATGTTTCATATAGGAATCAATTACATATAAGGAGAAAAATTTATGGTCCTGGTCGGTTTTATTTAAATATAAGCTCCATATTAGAATTAGTCATAACTTTTTAGATCCCGTCCTAAGGATGTAAGAATAATTTACATCAAAGTTTAAGATAAAGAGATTCTTGTTACCATTTTACAGGATCATTTTGCTTCAAAGTGAACTCTTTATTTTTTTGTACACAACTTAATACAAATACCTTTCAATCATATGATTTCATTTGTCAATTTTCAGTGTCAAACTTGATTTTATGTGGATTGTGTTGTGGTAATTATATTTACATATGCATATATATGTATTTTCCCAAATACATATATGGAATTTTTTATTTTGATCTATTCAAGGTAGACCTCCATATAAAAATAATCCCCACATAAAAATGCTTTATCGTGGTACCATGAATATTGTTATATACAAAGTTTTTATTGTGATAGGTGAGGTGGGGGATCGAGATAGATGCAATGAATGGACCATCGTATAGTCGTCATTGCATTTTCCTTATCGTGTTAAAAGATACACCATCGTGGTAGCAAATTAGTTAAATGTAGTTGAATTCCACATTTCCAACTACCTATCGGCCATTTTACGATTACTCTATTCTTATGGACTTCATATTAATTAGAGAATCCTTAATTGGGAAAAGTCACTTTTACTGGAGGTAAAGTTGACTTTAATCTAGGTTATTTGATTCCGGGTCATCATTGGGTGGATTTAAAAAAAATCCCATTTAACAAAGAGTTCATATAAAAAAAAAAAAAAAAAAAAAAAAAAAAAAAAAAAGACTTAAGTACATCAGTAGATACCCACTGTTTCACACCACACCACCAGAATATTACAAAAACTCGCCACATTTTCTTCGTAGATTACCATATACACTAGAGTTTGAACTTACAGAAACCACCACTGTGGAGCCATTTTTATTTCTAAAAGAAGATTGAAGTAGGCCTCTCTATTAATATTGAAACCTATTATAGGGGTTCCAAGAAAAGAGTTTTGAGGGCTCCTAAGGATTCAAATATCCTACAATGAAGATAATGGACCTAATTTATAAGAAAATACTAAAATACTTCCTTAACCTATTAAATATTGAAAACCTAAAACTAATTTGTTTTCATTTCTCTCCTTTAATTCTTCCATTTCCTTCTTCCCCATCACCTCCATCGCTTATTTCTTCGATTAATCGTCAATTCTCAAAATAATTCATTATCGATTAACACCATTTAATCCACCCGCAATGACTTCAATAAGGTAAAAATCAAAAAAACCCATCTTATTTAATTAGTTTCAATGCATGGATAAGGTAATCGATCGAATTGGGTTTTTTGAAAAACAGCTGAAGCGTCACGGTTGGGAAAATATAAATTTTCCCAATCAGACAGCCTACGGTGAGGAAATATGAATTTTCCCAACCGTAGACAAAATTTTCTACGGTTGGGAAGTATGAATTTTCCCAACCGTAGGCAGCCTACGGTGGGGAAATATGAATTTCCCAACCGTAGACAGAACTGTCTATGGTTGGGAAGTATGAATTGTCCCAACCGTAGAGATCATCTACGGTTGGGAAATATGAATTTTCCCAACCGTGAGATGATCGAAATTGTTTTTGCAAAAATAAGTGATGGTTTTTCTTAGTTTTTTATTTTTATGATCGTCATCTTCATCACGACGGACAAGAAGAAGAGAGAAAGAAAAATAATAGTTTTTTTTATGATCATCATCTTCGTCATGATTTATGAATGAAAAGAGATAAGAAGACAATAGATTTAGTTTTTTGTATATGATCATCATCTTCATCATGATTTATAAATGAAAAGAGAAAGAAAAGATAATAAATTTAAATTTATAATTCATGGAGGGTATTTTAGCCATTACAAAAAATAATTAGATATGGGGTTTTGTTAATTACTATTTCATAACCCGATTTTGTCATCTTGCGAGCCCTCAAAACCAAATATTTGGAGCCCCTATAATAGGTTTCTTAATATTTGATAAGAGATGCATAAAGTCAAAATTTGTGAACCTGACACTTAGAACAGCAGAAGTTAAGTACCAGTGGAGTGGAAATTTATTACTTGCATCATCTAAACTCAATGAAAGTAACGTGCATATATTATATGAATCTGCTTATGCTTGACAGTAAAATCACAAGCATCATGTATCCTCCAACAGAGATACTAGGATATTTAGGATGATACTAGGTAACGGACACCTACCTAGTTTAGGATGGATGTGAATGTGTTCTGCACCCAAATGAAAAGATAGAATACAGATTTTATATGACATAAAAGGAGCACAGACCACAGAGGTATATTTGCATTTCAGCACAAAGGTATCTGCGCATTTTACCTCTCCTCCATTTAATTACAAGTGAACTATGAAGTAGCAATGTACAACTTTCAACTACATTTGGCTAGATCTTCATCGTACAATTGCAAGAACTTATCAAACAAAACAGCAGCACTCAACTTTTTTACAAAATTGGAAAAGTTCAAAATAATGATATCATTTAATCAAATTGCAGACTTAACAAACTAATATAGCTTAACCTAATTTAAGAAAGCAAAAAACATTCCCATAACCAACAGTGAACTTATTAGAGGGACACTTAACCTCCCCAAGTTTCAATTACAAGATTTTCCCTTCCATAACCAACAGTGAACTTAACTGTACAACAATAACTTTCCATCTATGATGACACATTTGATACATCCACCATGTGCTCATACCAAATGAACATGTACCAGAAACATAAGTCTAATAACTGAGAAAGTAAACAAGAAACGTTCATTTTGCAAATCTTAAATCTCCTAAACAATCAAAACATATTCATCAATTGCAAAACACCCATTACACAATAGCTACCATCAGAACTCAATTCACAACTGGGACAAGAAAAATTCAAAAAAATAAAAATGAAGTATGGAAGAAATCCAGAGATTTTACCTGGATAAAGAATCTAACTCCAGGAAACAGAACTGATGACCGGCCGGAGATCTACTATTTGGCCGAGGAGCTCTAGCAACAAGAACAACCAATGAAATCTTCAGGTGCACAGAATCATGTGATGTCAAACAACAATCAAACGAATTCATGACTTAAATCACAGAGTAATCTAACCAATTCATTCAAGAAGAGAATTAAAAATGTAAGAAGAAAAACCTAATTGATTTCAGCATACCTTATCGATTTCTTGATATTTCTGATTTGAGTAACAGTGAAATTGACAGAAGGAGAAGATGAATCAACTCTCGTAGGAGAAATCTTGCAAAAATCCTACTTCAAGTATTGTTTCAGTAGGAATCATGGAAGACAGACATGAGGGTTTCGATTTAGGTTTCTGAGTTTCTCTCAGGATAAAGAAGCTTATATATAAAACTCAAACGTCCAATATTATCCTTAGTAATTTTATTAGAGTCCCTTATTACCCTATGTTGCGGGTGAATCCGCGGATTTACAGAATCAACCGCAACCAAACCGCTAAACCTTGCGGATTTGAAAAATCAACCGTGTCTGGCCCATAGACTCTTGCGGATTGGTTTTTATCCTGGACGGTTGCGGGCGAAATCCGTGGTTATGGTTTTTCTGCACACCCCTACTGATATATTATACTATATGCTTCAAAAAAAAAAAAACCCTGGATAATACCAAGATTATTAATTTGATCCCGAGTGTGAAGTGCTATAAAATGAACAAACCTATCATATCCAGTTGCTCGAATACGTGTCTGGTTTACTTATCAATACTACTAAGACTAGATTGATACCGATTGCTAATGTTCCTAAGTTAGATAATTGGCCACTAGTCTTGGTTGTGCAGTTGGTAACTTGTCAAGATCCTCTCATATAACATTTACATTGTAAATTACATCCGACTAGTTCGTCGGTACCCATTCTTTCATCGTGGCTATCATTTTATCCTAGAAAATATTTTTTAAAGATTACCAAGAGAGGATTAATCTTTCTATAAATCTTACTTGTAAATGCATAACGAAAATACATATATTTTTCAATGGCTCAAGCTAACAAAGTTTACAGTGATGATGAGAACCCACAGAGGGAAACTGAAAGCTCTCCTTCTATAACCTGTTTCTTTGCTCACAATGAACAAGAAGTTGAAGAAGGGACTATGATTTCAGCTAAAGTTGTCTACAGTCTTCTTAGAGATATGGAAGTAATGAAGGATCAACTTGAGGTGTCCATGAAAGACCAAGATTGGTTGAAAGCTGAGATGGAAAAGATTTCTTCTGATCTTGCTCTCACAAAAGCTCAAATCAAGGAGTTAGTTTATGGAGAGATTCTTTTTCATGAATCTCTTGAAACCTTTGAGAATAAGTTCGAGAAGTTGAGCACTGATGAAGTATCAGTCAAGAAAAACTAAAAGAAGGATCACAAGTGCATTGTTTGATCTCATTGCAGGAAACAAGTAGCAGGACTAATGGGAACGACATGTAAATTACCACTGAAGCTGACATAATAGGTTTGTTATGATAAAGCTCTTTGATTTGTCCGTGTGGTACAAGTTTCATTGCAGCACCTGCATCGTACAATCAGCGCTCTCCTCCAATACGTCGTGTTTGAATACAACCTTGAACGTATCACTTAACGAAGTTCTCATGCCATCCGCAAGGGCGATATGAGAATCTAAACTCCAAAAAAAAAAAATTGATAGGGGAAAAACTTATTATCAGATCACCCAATATTGATTAATAGTCAAATAACCTACACCAAGCCAGCTTTCCCTTTAGTAAAAATGGCTTTCCCCTATTAAGTATCATCATATATATTCTTTCCGTTTCTAAAAGGTAGGTTTGGTTTCCTTATTTTGGTATGTATAGTATAGTTTCCATAAATAGATATTTAAATATTATGAGCTGCTAATCTAATCGCAGAGGTAGGGACCACTTATCTCTTACTTTTTATCTCTTAACACAAAATGGGACGACTTCCCTTTCTTATTTTTCTTTCTTAATACAAAAAGAGGGTTATTTCTCTTTTTTTATTATTATTATTATTATATATCAAATGAATGGACCAAGTATAAATTAGAAAAAAATATGAAAAAGCTAGTGGCTACAATGATAAAAACATTTAATCCTTGTGCAAAACGGAACAAGCCTATGTTTTAAAAAATGAGGGAATATAACTAATTGAACAGGCACAACTAATCATAATTAACTGACACGGTAATCCACCAAATTAATTAATATCCTTATTAGTTTTTTTTTCCCGGCTTTATTGGGTATACCCAGATTAATTGGGGTATACCCATTTTGTTCTCATCCAAAGGAGTGTGCTAAGGGGTGCTAAAAGGTGTTAAAAGACCAAATTTCCCATACTAAAAAACCTTGCCGGCCAAAACATATAAAAAAAAAAATCAAAATCTTTCTTCTACACTCTAACTATACATGTGAAATCTAAAAAGAAAAAAAAAAAAAAAACGAAGAATCAAAACGAACCAAAAGTCGGCGGGTATTTTTTGTCGACCTTACGATCAAAATATAGTCGGCATGGTATAAGGTTGAATAACATGCCGACTTTTCATCTCTAAATTTAGCAATTACGGTGGTCGGCAAGATATCCATATTTATACCTTGCCGACTTTTCATAACATCCATGGCGGCAATCGTAAATTTTTTCTACAAAAATGCGAGAGTATTTTTCAAGACCTTCCCGACTTATACCTCCGGCGGGGTTTTTCAATCGCCGGCGGGGTATTTTTCTCAACAGCTGGCGGGGTTTTTTTGTAGACCTTGCCGACTAATATTTTTCAATAGCCTTCTCATGTGTATCAAAAAAAATAAAGTCGGCATGTTCTTCATTTAAATACCTTGCTCGACTTATACTTTCGCCTAGTGGGGTTTTTTTTGTAGACCTTCTTGACTAATATTTTTCAATAGCCATCTCCTATGTGTCAAAAAAATAAAGTCGGCATGTTCTTCATTTAAATACCTTGCTTAGGGTAAAATTGGGTCGCATTTTATTCAAACAAAGACCATGCTTATATATATAGCGCCACCTTATTCAAACGTATATCTTGCCGACCTTTGACATTTTTGAAAACCAAATTTTTTATCGAAATCGAACTCATAAGATTTGATTAAAGGTTTAACCTATTTGGATTTTCATTTTCAAAATTTTAATCTAAACTCAATTAATTAACCTAATCAATTTTTTAGTGTTGATTAAACAAGGGCATATTAGCCATTTTTAAAATACAAGGTTAAGGGGTGGCTTGGCTTTACTTCAAAATGACCCTATTTTGTCTCATTGGGTATACCCCAATTAGTTTGGGTATACCCCAATCAAGCCAGGTTTTTTTTCCAGAATTCCACCTCAGGTGGTACGTCTTTTGTACTCTTTCCTTTTTGATCAATCATATGCTTTTTTTACCTATCATTTTTTTTTAAGGGGGTATATATGGCTAGCCCAATTTTGAAATTTTTTATATTAGTAGTCCATCATTAAGATACCCTATATTAGAAACCCAAAATTAATTTTAGAACTACTAGTTTTACTATAATAACCTTTTATTTAAACTATGATATGATTTAAAAAAAGAAATAACTATAATAAAAACGTGATTTCATAACCAATTTCCTAAAATAACTCCACCAAATTTTATGTTAAAGTGAATTCCTAAAATTACTCCACCTTTTACCACGCCTTCTCTTTTTTCTCTTCCTAAAATTACTCCACCTAAAATTAACTCACGCAGCTCCTTAAAATTTTCGTTGCAACTTGTAACTAGTATCAGAATTTTAAGGCTTAAATAAGTTTATGTACATTTCTAAAATAACTCAATTAACCAAAAGTGAAGAAAATAAGCAAAAACACAATTTTTCACTCAAACATTGGTGAGAAAGGGATGAACAATTTAGTGCAACAAAAATTCTCCATGGTAAAATAGATGAAAAAAAAATTATCACTCAAATTTACCACATGAGGAACATGTGACCATTGGATTTTTCACATGTAAATAAACTGAAAATTTGATCTTTCACCGGAGTGAGCGGGTGAAATTATATTTTTCACTTGATAAGAAAGGAAAATTGCGATTTTCACCAAAATAAGTTCATGGGTGGTTGATGAAAACTCCAGTTTTCACTTATAAAACTCCACTTATCACCCTACCTGATTCGTGAAAATCATAATTATCCTCAATTTAATAACCTAAATTTCTTGTACAAAAAAATCAAGAATCAGTTATGATTTTCCATGGTTACCTTCGTTCTCCCCTTTACTAATCACGGTGAAGATTTACCTATGTTAGCCTTTGTGGAGTTTATGCAGAAAAAATACTAAAGCTAAGAAAAGATTTATAGCTAAACACAGAGAAAAACGTAGATCGATGAAATCTCAAATTATTTCACGAAGAAAATTAATAACATTGATTAGCAATGATGGGTTTTAGTGTTACATGATTTGGATGAAGATAATAATTATATCTTCCGGAATTAAGGGAAACAAATTAATGGTAAATATTTTTTTACCATAAGTAACGCCTAACCAATTGACCAAATTAATGGTAGATATTTTTACCATAAATAACGACCATAACGGTTACAGAAAAAAAATAAAAAATTTTGTTAGTAATATTTAACTAATTAAGGTTAGTTTAGTCCAGTCGAAAATGTAAAAATATAACTTAAATCTAAAACTATTAATCTTAACCGTAGATTTTATAATTTGGGCTATACATATATAACATCTTAATGATGGGTTTGTAAAAGAGAGAGGAACCCAACTCAGAAATTTCCACTTTTTTTAAACATTCTCATGGAAGCGAACGATGAAATTGGATCTAACATGTTATAAAATGAAAGAAAAAAATAAAGGAGCTTTCGATCTAATGTTTTTTTGATCGGCATTGCAATTTCCCTCCCACTTCTCCTCCCCGATAAGGTGTAAACTGACGTGTCGCTAAAATTAATACTAGAATCTATGAAACACGTCATGCACAAAACTTAAACAGAAAATTGCTTGAGAGTTTCTTTTACTTTTTTACTCTTTCTTCCGTCATCGTCTTTGTTCTTTCTATATTGCTGGTTAAAATCATTTGATGAACTTCCAAAACTTTTAATGAGAACCATGATCTTGTTGAAAATTGAAGATTTCAAGTTACCTTCTATCGAAAAGGGAAATCTTAAAGCTCTACTTTATCTAAAAAAATATTAAAAAAGAAAAATCTAAACCCCTGGTTTGATTAATTTACCATTGGAAAACCTAAATTTTCTAGGTCCATTTCATTGATTTGGATTTGAGAAAATGATACAGGTTGTATCTAAACAAGGTAGCAAACCAAGATCTAGAATAGGTTCAAGATCATATTTTGGTTCATTAGTTCATAACGATATTACCTTTTAAGCAATGGGTTATGTGCAATTTGATCAATAATTTTATTTTGATGATGGATCTTATGTTAGTTGTATTTCTAGTAATCCTGTGAAATACAATTGTGATGGAGGTTATGGTAAACTGTTAAAGGTAATGGAGGTGAGATTTTTTTATGTGATGAAATTTTTTATATTGTTAATCAAAATCGGTTCTCTGGTATAGAGGAGAAATATCTCACAACTCACATCTGTGATGAAAAGGAAAAAAAAAAAGAGAAAAAAAGACATGCCAGAAAGAGAAAGTATAATTTTGTTTGAATCACCTTGATACATGTGTAAACACATCATCAGAGAGCAGAGTAGGGAGGAGATAGTGGAAGAGAATAGCATTTTCGTTTTTAATTAACCAACCACATTTGTAATCAGTTATTATTTATTTACGTCGTACATCAACAAAATTTGTTATTTCTTGTTTGCCTATGATTTTTATATTCCAACAAAATAACTAGTAGGAACGTGAAAATGTTAAAGTAACAATATAAATACAGTTCCATTCATTATTTTTTCATCTTTGCACGCACATAGCACATGCACGACATTTTAGGACAAACCCCAATCCTAAAAGAGTACCTCTCTCTCTTCTCAAAAATACCAAAAACCCTAATATTCTAAATCTCTTGCACATCATCCTTCTTAAATCTTTCTCCTCTTATTTATCTTCTTAAATCCTTTTCCTCTTAGTTGTTGATTTAGTTTATTTCATTTGTATTTCTTTGTATTTCAGTCCTTTATCTAGCGTATTCTGGACTTCTCACTTCTTGATAGCTCTTGAGTGTTGTTTTGTTAGTTGCATCTATAAATTTAGTTTAATTTACCTTTAATTTTCTTTGTATTTTAGATTTTAACCTTGGGATTTTCTGGATTTAGGCGTTTTTCTGTTTTTTCCTGTAATCGTTTACCATTATTACTGGTTCTTGTGTGTTATTTTTAATTGCAGTAAAGGGTTGTAATCCTTTCTTACAATAAGAACATCTTCTTCATCTATGATTGAAATAGCAGTAACAATAACATAGTAACAGCGTCAAAATCTCCATTAGCTATAGGTTCAACAAACCCATATTCCACTCCATCACCTGCATCTGAAATGCTTATCAATGGACCTCTAACATCAGTAACAAGATCTTCTGCAGAGACACCAGCAACAACTAAGACACCAAAGACACTATCAACCACAAAGACACCAACAACAAATTAAATGGATGTAGAAAACTGATTCAGATGAAGCTTCAGACCGATTCCGCCTCAAGAAAATCGATTTTGGTTATCTTTGATACTTGTATCACCTTATCATTGTTGAAATTCATGGAGATTGGTGGAATCTGTGGATTCTAATATACCATCGTCATTTGTGTTACTGTTTTTTGAAGGAAAAAAACCCCGAAAATTGGTTGGATGTTTGGATCCACTACACCAAATCAAGGATTTCCTCACACAAGAAAAGCATTACAAAAAAATTAGAGCTAATTTCCCTAACTAAGAAAAATGGTTACCTATAAGCAGTTATATAATGTGTCAGAATTTTCTCTCTATGAATCCATTAGGGAAATTAAATAAGCTAACACTCATATTTCATTACAATTTTTTTCCTAACATGGACATTTTAACTTCATATTTACTTTGTAATGTAGAGATTGTGTTATAATGTTTGCTAACTCTTTAAATAACAGTTCAAGTGACTAATAAAGAGATGACATGTGTCTTGTTTTTCAAAATAGTCAAAAACCCATTTAAATAACAGTTTAGGAATTCGTTAGATTTTAATAAAAAAAAATACTGGCACTTTCAGGTGATCCTCGACTGGAAGCCGGTCACCTGAGAAAGCCAGTTCGGTCACCTGGGAATGCCAGTTCCGGTCACCTAGGAATTTAAAGCCATCCATATTTCCAAATTTTGAGACTACAAATTATTGCAACCATTCTTATTTCTGAAACTAAAATACATTCAGCAACAATTTACAATGTAATCATTCACCAGATTGAATGGCTTAGACATTCAGATGTAAAAAAAATGATTTAGTTCATGTGCCATATACTAGACAGATGTTATACCTGCTTTATATCTACTGGTATTCCAACATCATCAGTCTAAACTACCTCTACCCCCAGCTTAAAGATGTGCTCAGTGCTGGTGTTTCAATTGTACGTGCAAGAGGACTTCTTCATAGACATTGTGAACTTGTTCCTCTTGCTGGAGTTGTAAAAACGCAAGGATTCAAAGCTTGAGCGTGTATGGGTATCAAAATAGCACTAGGTGATGGTGTTTCTTCTACCTGCACAGTTGTTGCAAGAAGTTAGGTGTAGCCTTATCCTTATCTGATACAGCATACATATAAAGATGGGTATAAATACACTAGACTCTTCTCAGTGTTGTCAATCACCACATACATTCTCATAACGCATTCACACAGAACTAGAACACAGGTCAGTTACCATTTCCTATAGTTCTCACAAGTTTATGTCGGCATGTAGTTAACATAATCACATAGATTTCATGAGTAGTGGATTGTTGCTTACCATTCTCATCTAACCCAGCTTGTTCCCTCATTTGTGCCTACATTAGAACAAGTATTGATATGTATTAGCATAGAAAATATGTGCCAAAAACTCATGATACTCTCAAATTACTAAACCAACTCTTACTATGTAACCTTATGAGTTATCTTACTGTCATCATCACTGGATTCTTGCTGCTAGTGGAAGCAGCAGCTTTCTTTGCAGCTTGAATCATCTGAACTACCATCAGTACTTGATTCGTCTTTCTTCTTGAAATTTTCATTCTTAGTTAGAGGAGCTGCAACCCTTTTAGATGGAGCAGCAGCTAAGAGACATAAAACTTTTGTCAAACATAACATCTTTTCAATGCAAAATCAACAAACCCACACTTTCTTAGAATCACTATCAAATCCGATTCAGAGCAGCTAGATTCTGGTTTTGCTTTCTTAGCTGCTACTTGTTTTGTAATAGGAAACTCAGGTTCCTGAAACAACATGTGGGACAAACTAGAAATTAAAAACTACACATACATTACTTCAAGGGTTTAAATAACAGTGAAAGATTGCAGGACCAAGTGCTTACACATTTTCTTCTTCTCAAATAATTTCCAGCCTTTTAAGAATTGCAGCACTTGGTCCTGCAATCTTTAGATAATTCAGGAGCACCTATGTAGCAAAAATGATCAGATCGCAAGCACACAATGCAAGTATCTAGATAGTTAAGTTCGCAACCTATTGAAAGTAAGTAATCTAAAAGGGAGAACTTAACTCACTCTTCCCTACAGCTTTGAGCTAAAAATCTGCTGGGTAATGTTTTTTGCTTTGCATCCAGGTGAACCAGTAAGAGCCACCTCTATTAGGACAGGGTATGCAGCCTCAAACCTCTCAGGTGCCTGTAAAATAGAATACATTATCATCAACATGTCTACATTTGGAAGCTCAGTTTGAGAATAGTATCATAGAGCACAAAACTGTGAAACATGATTAATTGAGACTGCTAGAGGTGCTAACCTTAACTCGAGCTGAGGACGCAGGAAATGTAAGTCGCATTAAAAGCTAAAGGTAGAAACATAAGCTCACCCTTTCTAACTGGGACATTTAATTTCACAAGATAGGGCCAGCTTTCAGAGTTGCAAAGATTCTGAAACCCAAAAAAAAAAAAAAAAAATAGACATGAAATTTTCAAGTACATAACATAAAACTAAATTCAAATACAAACTAGCTAAAAAGAACTTCCAGTCAAAACCAACCTCCCCGCTAACTGCAATATCAAATCCCTCGACTGGGGATTACATGGTTTTGCATTGATGATGGGTAAAAAGTTATAAGCCCATGCATACATCCCGCAGGTCTGTGACTGGCCTACACATTGCCAAAACGAAATTGCAATGTGAACTAAATCTGTAATGCCAATAACAGAATATCTAAAGGAAACTAGTAGCAAGCCTAAAACAGAATGAAACAAAATAAATTACAATAAGTATGTAAATAAACCTGAACCAAGCAAGAGAGGCAATAGCAATGTTATAGTAGACCGGATAACACGACGCAAATTGGCTCTAAACAATAGCAAATGAACAGCCAATGTAAGTAGCTTCGCATGATACAATCCATAAATTACTTTCTGCAAGTCCCACCAATTCATTCACTAATGGCCCACTTGATGATGCAATGCCAATTTTCGTCTTCTCTGACCTACAAAAACCCAATTAAATTGAACCCAATAAATCAAATTACAAAAGTAAAGAAGAAAAATTGAAATTGGATCTACAAATTGAATCTTTTTGTAGCTAGATACAAATTAAATTCACCAGTAGCAAAGAGTACAGCCAAATCCCCTATTGATCTTGTGATGAAATTAAAGGGATATTCAATTTAATTGATCTTTAGATCAGAAGTTGCAAATGAACAGAAAGATCCAGAAAGATCCCTAGAAAAAAACATCAAAATTCATACCAACATAAACCCAAACTAAAATCCATGGAATGTTTATTGAAAAAAAAAATAGGAAAAACATTATCACCAAGAACAGTACATGTTCATAGCCATCCATCTTACTAAAAACCCTTTATTCAGAACTCTTAAACTATTGGGGAAAAGAGAGAAGAAGACAGAAACACTAAACAAAATAGACGGATGTGAAAATTGAAATACATGAGAAGAAAGAGTAAGGAAAATCATCCTACAACTCAAGAATCACTATCACAGTTGAAAGCTTAAATGAATATGAACATGCTTTTCTGTTTTTGCTCAAGCAAAATAGAGAAAGACAGATGAAAGGTGAAAAAAAAAAAAAAAATATACAAAAACACCGATTGAACAGATCTATCTTCCATTAATTAGCTCGATCTTGTTCGGAAATTTTTGAGGGATTAAGAGGAAAGAGGTTGCAGTTTTTGTTAGAGGCGGAGTTAGAGAGGCAGCAGATGCGACTGAGAAAGAGAGGAGAAAGAGAGAGAATACGAAAGTGATGGGAGAAAAAAGCTTTAGGTTTTGTATAAGTTTTTTTGGACCGTGAATAACGAGTCATACGGATCAGGGAATTTACTAAACGGTAGAGATTTGGTATTCACCTCTCCTACGGATTGAGAACAATGTGTTTCTTTTTGTGTTTCTTCGTGTGCTAAAACATTCGCCCAAGGCTGGGTCTAATGGTACGCCAAGATTCATGTTTCTCACTGGATCCGCGTCACCAAAACTCAACGCCTGGGCGCAGTGGGGATTCAAGATTCCTAGCCGATCGTTGTTTGAAGAAGCGCGCACGCACTTAGAAACGGCGGATGTCGTTGAATCTCGTGCGTATTCACGGTATATTTAAACCATTTTTCGTGTCATTTTCCTCTTCATCCTCGCACAATTCCAATTTCCTAACATACATATAATTGAATCCATAGTCAGGAAACTTCATTCATTCTTCTTCTCTGAATCACAGCATTGTTCTTCACCTTAATCACCCACCAAAACCCTAACCAATTCAATTGAAACCATCACAATCTACAAAGTGATTCTCAATCAACATCAAACCCATCTCTTATTTCACAATATCCATCAATTACGAGACCAAACACCACCATTGCTTCGCTCAACATCTTCTCTGTCTTGATTTCTCGATCTCAATTCCATCTTCTCTGTTCAATCTCATTCTGAACCATTTTCATCACTTCGAACACAAATTCATCCCTAAAAGTCCTCCATTAATCGATTCGGTCAAACCCCATCTCTTACTTTACGATTTATCATCCCGAATCAACTCCCTCTCGTTCATCAATCAATACCCTTTGAATCTCCTTCTTGTCTTCTCGAATTGATAGCGGAACTCATCAGTCTTGTTATTGGAAGCAAACCACACTCGTATCAATCAACTCAGGTCTTGAGCCCTCAATTTCATCTCTCGTGGTCTCTCTCGGTTTTAGTAGCGGCAGCCATTGTTCTTCCCGAGTTTGAGATATGTAAATGATCGGCGTGCGGAGGAATATTTCGATGAGAATATTGACGTCTGTGATCTCTAAATGCGTATGATGTTTTTTTTGGTCGCAGATTTGAAACTGCGTGCACAGGTTACTCCATCTTGGATCCAAGCAAATCGCGACACTCTCGGCAATCAGCCTAACAGTGATCAAATAAACGAGACTTCTACAGGATTAATCTTGAATGTTGGATCCCATTAGACTCATCCTAAGTATTGTAATTCTGACCAACAACTATGATAATTATCATGGAAAATAATTAGATCCTGGCGATGAATTGTTTAAGAACAAGATTTTTACAGAGATCGAGCACTCGTCATTAGATGCATTTTGGATTATAAAAGTGTTGAAAGGATATTATAAGATTAAGTTACACGTGCATGTATCAGGAAGTAATTTTCCGGTCATCGATGTCGATTAAAATTCTAACCAGAAGCCTAAATATTGAAAAACTCGTTGAAGGATTATAATTTTGAACTGCAACAAACCGAAGATTATCAAGAAAGATAACGAATGATGAGTATTCGAGAATGAATTGATAATGAATGAGATTCTGATATTTGAGATTGACACTCATCTAAAGATTTTGAGATTGTCTCTAGCATAAAAAGTTATTAAGGATAATATGAACAATATAGGTAGGTTTGGATCTCTAATGAAGAATCCGACTTAGTAAAAGGGGTCGTCAAGGATAGTACAACCAACAACAGTTCGTTTAAGGTTCTGGTGAGGATTTGACTTAGGGAAGTCACTAAGGAAAATATGACGAATATCGGTGGGTTTAGGGATGCGATGAAAATTTCAATTGTGGAAAATTTTTAGCGTCGATAAGTTCAGTGCTCTGGTGAAGATTTGGAAGAAATACTGGATTGGAAAACAATATTTAGCATCGGTAAATTTGGTTCTTTGATATATTATTGACATATATTGAACTAGTGAATATTCAAACAAATACTAATTAAAGGATGACTTCCCAATACCGAGTTGATAAAAAATGAGATTCTAACATTAGAAATCGAAACAACTCGTCAGAAAATGTATTTTAACGTTACAATGAAATTTGAAAATTTTCCTTGACTGGATTTTCAAGAAAGAAGATATAGTAAATAAAACTATACATTAGATCAAAATTGAACGTTATGTACTTTTGAGCAAGACTGGATTTTCGAGAATGAGCTAGCACATATGTATTTTTGACCAAGACTGGATTTTCGAGAATGAGTTAGCTTAAAATGTATGAGACTCTGACATTAGATTAAAATTAAACACTTTTTTGAATTTTTCATGAATGAACTTGCAACGAATTAAAGATGTCCAATATGTATTTTTGACCAATGACCAAATTAAAAAAAAAATTGTTAAAAGATTAAAAATTGGATTTTCGAGAATGAGCTAGATGAAAATGAAAGTGACTCTAACAACATAGAGACTGAACACTTGTTTGAAGACTATAATTTTGACCTACCACGAATTATGGATTATATAGTAATGACTGCATTTTTGAGAGTGAACTTCAATTTAAATCCTAACCGGAAGTTTAAAGTTTTAACGTAAAATTGAGAGCAAACTTCAATTATAATTTTTTGAATTAATAAACTGAGAAACCGGATTCCCAAATTTAATTTTAATTCTAACCAGAAGTTTAAAATTTTGAATAATGAAATAATATTGCATTGAGTAAAATTACAGATGTTGTGTCGACATTAATTACTAGATTAAGTTACACATATTTGATCAACCGGATATTGAACAGACCGGATTTTGTTGTTCAATAGTTTATTTAGAAATTTGATATAGATATTATGGGTCATTAAGAAGGAACGAGGCATTCACATTGCTAGAGACAGACCTCCGGTGCGATCAATCAAATTTGAAACATAACAAAGTTTAGGGTCTAATGGTGCATTTAAAGATCCAATATAGGCCTCCGGTGTACATTCTGATCAACCAGATACGAAATAAAGTAAAACTTCAATATAGATATTCCATCAAATCGAAGACGACACAAGGCATATATATACTGGTTATCGCTCGAGATAAACCTCCGGTGTACTTTATGAACAAATCATATATGTAATAAAGCAGATTTTTGGTATAATAGTACATTTAGAGATATGATATAAATATTACGGCTAACCGAGATGACACAAGGCATATTGGTTTATATTGCAAAAGATATGCCTCTGGTGTACATTCGATCAACCACATATAAATACAATAGATTTTATATAAAATGACTAGATTACCCTTACTCAAATAAATACATCAAATATTCTTGAGATTGTATAAATAACCAAACTACCCTCCAATTCAACCACAACTGCATATGTTATTATTTTCGTCAAATAGGAAATGACCAGATTTCCCTTTTCGAAATGAGTACAACAACTATTCTAGAAATGGTAAATGACCAGATTACCCTCCAATTTCTTCATAATTGCAAATGTTATTATTTTATCAAACAAAATAAGCAGTTTAAAGCAACAAATATTAGGAAAATAAATTGAACTACAATATAAGCCTTGTGAATATTAGGCGATACCATAGTTGTATTTTCTACTATAAATAAAAACTCGGGATTTTTAAACTGATAGGAATACGAAACACAAAAAATCAAAAAAGGACGGAAACAATCAATTTGCCTCCTAGCCCGAGCCAACAAGCAACTCCATCATCAGCGTTTACAAGCGCAAGTATCTCGATGAGTACATTCAACACAACCTGCATTTTCAAAAACCAAGTTGAGTTAAGAATAGCAACATGGTAGCATCGTTCTTGTGCGACTTCGTTTAGTGCAATCGATAAAAAATTGGTAGCAGTTCCAACAAAACGGAAATTTTAACAAGAAAAAGAAGAACGAAAGAAAATTCTTCAAACAAGAAGAGAGGTTGATCTCGGGCATTGCAAAAGAGGGGTAGTCTAAACTAGCAAATTATGGTATGTCGTTTTCGCCACAATTTCAATGCATAATTCCAATGAAGTTAGGTAAGTAGATGCTAACCACACATGTATCTTTGGTAAGACAGGAGAAAACACCACACTAACTAGATCGTTTACAAGACTATAGAAAACGAAATTCTGGTAGGGTTAAGCAAGATTTGACAAAACTTAACAGAATAACCATAATAATGCTATTTTAGATTATCATTAAAGACCTACGATTGTATGTAAGAAGCACACTACTGAACAAAATTCACTGGATTGTAAACCAAGTTAACATAAATATACTACTTAATATACCTGACAAATAGACTACACAAAACTTTCCCATATAAACTCTCTAATTCATTTATTTTTTTTCATATGGGCCTACCAAATTTCAATGTTACTCATTATGTTGCATCATCCAATTGATAAATTGATCACTTTCATCAAAAGGACCCTAATTTTTTAAGATAAGAAAAGGAGAGAATAAAGAATAGTCGAGTCTTTCAATCGAACATCAGGGTGTTGACACCCACTTTTGGCTAGAAAATGTTCCACTAGTTCATCAGGGTTAACGGAAACATTTAAGAAAACAAAAAATCCAATGCAAGAAATCCCCATACGAAAGGAAGACTTACTATATAATAATCTATCATGCATGATGAATAGACACGCATAAATTTATAACAATGACCTAGAGGAATTTGATTATCTAATCCCCAGCGGACCTAAACCTCCATGGCTCCATCTAGTATAGAAGGCGAGAACAATTAAGAGATAACTTCATCTGAGTCCACTAGCATTCAAAATAAAGCATTTCCACCTTATAGGTGTTGTACTTTGCCACCCAATTCTAGTTAGCCACGGCTTAGGACAGGGAAAGGCAGACGATTGCTAATGGTAAAAAGGTTACCAGAAAATCCCAATTCCTTGATGTCGATTCTTTGAGTTGCTGAGGAATTGGAAATAACCTAAAATTGTATCCCATCTTTAGGACCTTGACATGGTAAAATTGGAAATAACCTAAGTTGAATATCACATTTATGAAACTAATCAGTCAAGATAGACATTACTCGATTACCTTGTTTGCAACTGCGCATTTGAGGCTCTCGCACTCGGATGCATAATACAATTGATGAGATGGATTCTGGGCTTCAATAGTAAACTCCATCATCAGCACCATCTTCTTCCTCTTCTAGCCAATTAACCAAAGCTTTCTCAAAGCTTTGTCTGTAACAAACAAAAACCTAATCAATGACATTGAAATCGACAAAGTGGCTAAGGATGCAGCGGTTTAAACAAATCTTGTGAGTTGAGTTTAAACAAACCTTGTGAGTTTTCTAGCAAGTGAAATCTCAATCTGCTCACCTTCCTTGGGGTTTAACCCTTAGTGGAACCAATGAATGTTCTAGAATCGTGAACATTCAAAAATTAGAACGAAGTTCGGTAAACTAGGAACTCAAAGTAGCGCCGGAATAACACCTGAGAGAAATGAAAAAAAATTGATGCTTTCACAAAAGGATTCCGGATTACACAAATCTTCTTTGTAGTGATAAATATAAATGAGCAAAAAATGTGATGAACAATGCTTACCAGCCAAAAAATATTAAGAAGTGTTTTTATTTTACGAAAATGTCAAGTCCAAGAGTTAAAAATTGTCGCAAGGTGAACAGAAGTGGATTGGTATAAATAAATTTACTAGTTTAAATTCGAAAATGAAATAGGGGCTGGTATTATATAGCCTTTTCTTATGCTCTGTCTCCAAATATTAGTAACCACTTCGACTTGTATCGGCATCGCCTTTGTGGCCAACGTCGGGACAATAGAAGTTAGAAAACTAGGATAATCTCCTAACAGAAGCGAAAACTATTTTTCTACAGGCATATTCAACTAAAATATCTGCACACTTGTTATCTAGTCTATCCGGTGAACAGACAACTCCAATTATCAAAAAACTTATCAACTAGTCGATTCATATGATGCTAAGAGAAAATTTTTCAAGAAACTTCTAACATCTATGGCACATTGTACTTGGGTAAATTATAATTACAAGTAATGGTCTAAAGGGACACTAACAACATTCTTTGTATACCTAGTCATCTAAATTATCCACCAAACGGTTGTGCTTCAATAATTTTTTCGTTCTAGTTAAAACCAGCTTTTACCCTCAATAACCATTGCAAGATCAACTCAAATCTTCCAAATAGCTTAAGAATAACGATTTCAACAAATTTCTCTAACATTAATCTATCTAAGCAATCACGCTTTTGAGCGAGATATTAAGAAAATATAGCATAGAACAATAGATGGAATCAAATCCAAATCATAAAAGGACCTAATTTAATCATATTTTAACATGTAAACCAACTTTAAAGTAATCAAAAACCCCAAATCTCAAACAAAAGGCGAAAAAGAGATTAAAATACATACCATAATTAAGGTTAGCTAGATAGATTTAATATGTCACCAGAGCTACGATCGAAAGAAGAAGGAGAAGAAATTGAACTTTTCGATTGCCCCTGGTCGTAGAGATAACACAAAATCAATGGTAAAACGGATTAGATCAATAAGGGAATCGAAACCATAGGGCAAAATTGATCGAGATTGAGTCCTGCATTTCTTTAAATTGATTTCTAAAGGGAAGATCGAGTGGTTTTTTTCGAGCATGTGGCTTTGATTCAATTGATTTCAAATCAAAGTTCTCATTAGGTTTTCTTTCGACTATTGCTTTGGTTCTATCAAGATGTGACCGTGAATGATTGGACCCATTGGCTCTTGGACTAAAATTTTGGTTAAAAAATGGAACTAAACTTTGGTTCCCACCCATTGGTTCTTGGACTTAAGTTATTTTAGGGTTCTAGAGTTATCAATCAGTTCCAGGCAAGAGATTTAAGAAACTTAGAAATTCATTTTATTTTTCTAGTTATTCAAAATAAAAATCAATGTGTGAGATATGTGAAAGTGTGTTATAAATAAAATTGTAAACAGTTATAAAGATGGGGTTGATTTTAGGATACATGTAGTTATGGGTAGAAATATTGATATTAGTTATTTATCAGAGATGTGTTAGTTTTGTATAACTAATGACTCACACTTTGGAATAGTTATTTATTTTTTATAAGTTAATTCCTAATTATAGTAACTATTGGTTAATTTGCTAACTCTTTAAAAGGGTTACTAGAATTATAATGAATCATTTGTGTTACCATAAAAAAATTAGTTAGGAAGCACATTGTTAGTAAAACCTAGATTTGGTGTAGTGATCCTAACATATCAACTATATGGAAATTTGTTTAGAAGTTTGGAAGAGTTAATCTCAAACCAAACAAGACCTTTTAAACTTGTGATGTTACTTAGGATTTTTTACGAAATAGTTAGGTGTCCTCTTCAAATAATGTAACTTATGTGGTCTGGTGAGTCTGGTGTATTATCAGTAAAGTTAAAGGCTAGCCTCTTTTTTCGAAAAATAAAATAAAGACACTTTAGTATATTCAATGTGAAGCCAATCGGGTAAAGTTTTAAAGTGGTTTTGTTGAAAAGGGTACGGAAGAAAAAAATAACTACCCAATTTAGGTATTTTGTATCTACATTTTGGTGTGCGATATTTTGTATCTACATTTTGCCTCTTATCATGTCGTTTCTTTGGAAAAGAGTGCGATATGAGAAGCTTCAATTCATGCTGCCACACCCGTTCACCTTTTCGTATTCTTTTCTGCCGACATATTTCCCTAATTTAGGTATAACAACCTACGCATGTCCTTTCAACCATCCATTATTTGACACGTCTCTCATAATCGCCTCTTCTTATCCGTTCACTTTCAATCATCGCATTAATGGGGTAAATATCTCGGGAATCGGGAGTAAATCTTCTATTTTCTTTCAAACGTATTCTTCTTTCTTCTTTCTTCTTTTCACTCTCTCTCCTTTCTCTCTCCTTTCTCTCTTCAATTCTTATTTTCTGCTTGTTCTTCTGATTTGGTTAAATCTTCAAGTTGATCATCATCTTTTCCCGTTTCATCATCCTCACCATTCTTTTCTCTTTTATTTCTTCTTTCTTGTCATGATCTTGATTTGATCTGATCATCTTTAATTATCCTCATTCCCATACTTTTAAAAATGGTTCTCCAGGCAGGATGGAAAGTTCAAAGAGAATTCGATTGAATTCAAGAAGAATTTAAAGATAGAGGTTTTGCATTATCTGTTCCTCCCAACTCAAAATCCACTTCTACTCTTAACCCCAGGTGGTTTTCGCTCGATTACTAGAATGACCAAAAGATCATTATCTCAGTTGGGAAAATCCACGCCGGTCTTCCCATTCCTATTTATAATCCTCAGAATCCTTTGTTTATAGGATTCTTTCGGATGCGAGATTCTCGCGTGCGATCTTCCATATTAGCGGTGATAGCATCAAAATTATGGTAGAGTACGCTCGACGTGCGGCTGGATTAGATTCCCTCTATCCCAAAAAGTTTAGGAAAGCAGATTATGCGAATTTAGAGATCAATCCCGAAGAGTATACAGTAGAGAATTTCTTCGCTAACTATAATATTATTATTATGAAAAACGAATCATCTCGTTGGGGTGTTCTCCTGCAAAGGAAAGACGGTGTTGCGAGGATAGAATCATGTGAGACATTGATTTCCATGATCCAACTAATAATTCTGCACGCAAATCAAAGGAAGAATGCTGGGATGTTTTCCCTGTCATCCTGAAAGGTCCTTACATTACTGGTCTTAATGCTGATGGATCGATCAATTCTCTCCCTGAGGATTTTCCCGCTTACAATCCTTCGAATTCAAATGGACTGAGAGAGAAGTCGTGGTATGTTATTCATAACTTCTCTTATTTACTTTTCATCATTCACCCCATTCCTCATCTTACTAACTTTCTTGATTTCAGATTGCAAAGTTGAAGAAAGATTTGAAGACTCACGGGAAACCACGCACATTGGAAGCACTACGTTCGATCACTGATGAAGTAAGAAATACTTTCTTTCAACTTTTAGCAATATTTTTGCCTCTATTTCTTATCTTTATCTGTGTGCGAAGGTTGAAGATGGAAATGCTAGTGGTTCGGGTGAAGTTGTGGGTGCTAAAGGTAAGGGTTCAATTCGCTCTAAGAAGACCACTTCTAAATCTTCTTCCAAGAATCCCCCAAAGAAGTGAAAAGTATCTTCCCCTTATACCTCGAGTTCCCATTCTAGCGATGATGACATTCTTCTCACTGAAGACCCTTCAATTATTTCTTCTATGGAGCAACTATCTAGTATCTTCTGCGACTCAATGTCAGCAGTTGGAGATGATGAGTTGACTCGTACTTGTGAAATGGTTGCGAAAATTTGTGATGCCCCTTCTTTATATCATGAATCCCTTCGCGGAGCTGCCTCAGCGTTGAGTCTAAACTTCCAATTTTCATTTGGCTCTTTGGTAATCTATATATTTTTGCATCCTCTTTAATAATTCTTTGATGTTTTTTTTGAGGATGATTTCTAACGTTCGCCTTATGTCTTCACAGATGGCCCACATGTCTTACGCTGTTTCATTAGATTATCAAAGAAGACTTCACAAGATTGAGGTTGAAAACATTGAACTCAAGACCCAAGTTTCCATTCATGAGAATGATGCATCTGATCTTCGCAAGAGGAGCGGTCAATTAGAAGCTGAAGTGTCTACTTATAAGAATCATATCTACAATCTTCATAAGAGGAATGATCAATTAGTTGGGGCGTAATTCTTAATTTTTTCTGCCAATCTGTCTGTTCGTATCTTTCGCTCCCCTTGTAATTATTTATTCTTGTAGAGATTTACAGCCTTACTGACGAGGCATCTTCTTTATTTCTCTCTCTTCATCTTCCTGTCGATGATGATATTATCCTTGACTATCTTAATGCTTCTCTAAATAACCTTGCTGATGACAAACTAAAAACCCTTTATTTGGAGGAGCTCAAGGAGAAGTACCAACTTCTTAATATTGATCACAAGAGTGCCTTGTCTAGTAGTAATGGTTTTAATCGTCGTTTCTTGGAATCCAAAGAAAGGATTAAAGTTTTAGAAGCTAAGATTAATACTCTTATTAGTGAAAAAGATGAAGTTGCTCTCAGAGGTGCTAAAGCTTTGAAGGAATTTCAAGAAACTATCATTCAAGTTCAAATAGAGGGAGATCTAGCTATAAGCGAAAAGGACGCGCTTGTTGAACGGGGGAATTTGATCCGTTCCCAACTTCTTATAGAGAGTGATGCTGAGTTTGAATGGGCTGCTAGGGTCTTAGATAATGCTAGAAATGATTTAGCTGTAAATATTAGCCTTGAATATGATCATGATGCATTGGTTAGAGATATCATATCTAAAAAATAAGGTTGTTTATAATTCTTATTCCCTTGTTATTTCTTGATAAGAGTTCTTATGCGGCTTTAACCTTCTTGTCCTTTCTTCGCAGATGATGAAAAGGATTTCCGTGAGAAAATTGAGGGTCTGGAAGCGAAACTTGCCACTCGTGATTCAAAATACCGCAGGCTCAAGAAAAAGCTTACTACCACCATTTCCAACTTGAGCAATGATGTTGTTCGCGTTCGTGATGCAGCTATTTAGAAAGTATGTGCGGATAATGGCATTCCTCATTCAACTTATAAATTCGCTGAAGTTCCTCCAAATGAAGAAGACTCTGATATCTCTGACAGTGAAGGAGAACATGAATATGAGGAGATTGATGCGGAGGGCAACAATTCCGAGGCTGACGAGGTCAATGAAGAAGACACGGATGGAAAATAGTTGTTCTTTCTGATGATCTCTCTTTTTCTTTGCACTTGTAAATCTTTTATCAATTTCTTGTATATTTAACTTCTCCTATGTAAACTCTTAAGCATTTGAGGCTTTTTCAATGTAAATTCTTCTTGCCTTGCACCTGTGTTTATAAAAGTCGAAGTATTTTCCTTTCCAACAGTTGGGGTTAATCCAGTGATAACAACATGTGCATTTTTATGAGAGTACTGTATTTATCAGCATGTGCGTGAGTCTATCATATGGAGGCGAATAACACTCCTCTATATGGTTGCATTCCGATACTTGCCTATGTTAATCGTCTCAAGATGAACGGGGCGAGCACATGCAGAGATAATCATGTCTCCTGCCTCAGCTATGCGTTGTTTTATCATTTGCGCGTCTATTCATAATCTTCATCATTCCCATGTAGATGTAGATAACTTTTAGTCATGTTTGTTCCTCATATGCCTTCGCATGATGCCTCAGTCATGTTATTTATTATCCGCCTTTCGCGCCCATACATTCTGACTGCAGAAATTTTCCTTTGTTTTTTCCTTATGTTGTTGAATCCGCACGTTTAATTTCCCTTACCTGCAAAACAATATAAGTTTTGGTTCTATTTTTCTCATGAGGTCTTATTTAGCCTTCCTAAGTAAAGGTCTTATTTTGCCCAAAATTTGATTTCGTTTTTGTCCGACGAGATCGTAGGCGGTTTTTACACTTTCATGTAATAACCCATTGATCTCGCCTTATCATTTTATGGCATTGTTGCATCTGAAGGTTTTATTATCGCACAAATACGACAAGCCTTAATACTCTCGTGAGTAAAAAGCCTCATGATATTTGCGTCTTTGATAAAATTCAACTCCCTAATGGAGGGTGCGGTCCTTATATCCCCCCTGACTTCCCCTTCAAGGAAGTGGGTTAGGGTGGGCTCCTCCCATCTAGTGATGCAACAATCAGTTGTTTTCGCGGCCTCTTATCGCTCCGCCGATATGGCTTATGGTTACAATACCGCACCACAGAGGGTTTCTTGGACCGAGTGCATCGCATAAGTCGAGACTTGTCAAGAGCGGCCAGGTACGCTCCAGACGCCCTATGCACTCTTGACTCAACCGTGTACATCGGCGCTTTGATCGAGTTTTGATGAAGTTTTACAAGTGGTAAGTACAGGGATTCGAATCTCGGACTTGGGAAGTTGTTGATTTTTGGACTTACTTAAATAAAATACTTAAAACTAGCAAATAAAACAAAGGATGATAAATATGGATCTCTGGGTTAGATCTTTCCAGATTTCAGGCCTAAGACTATTCTTTGTGTTGCATAAAGCGGTTGAAATTCAGATAAAGAGATGGAGTCACCTAGCCTTCTGATGAGGAGTCTTGGTCATGGAGTTCCATGAGTTCCTTGTCTTCAGTTCCCATCTTCTCCAAGTAGAGTTGAATCAGCTAAATTTTTTTTTTTTTCTCCCACAGCGCAAATCTACACTTTTGATAGTTATAAGCATTCTGGCACCTCACGAAGACATGAAAACAGAAAATAAATTCTCAAAATAGCACTAACAAAATGAATAAATGGGATCAAAATAGACACATAAATGCGTCTATCAAGTACACTAAACATATTTATAGATATAGGAAGAAGAATCAAATACATAAAAGAATAAATCCTATTTCATTATGAGGCATGTGATTGTTGTACCAATAATGCTAAGCCCTAAGGTGACCCTAGTGGAGTTATAATCTGGGAGGGTTTAAGGATATACACAAAACCTTTATCAGGACCTAACTATCTCAGACCTTAGAGCTTTCTGAATCTCTGCAGTTGTATCTTTATTCAATGGGAGATGTGTTGATCAGAAATTCAGTTATTTTTAGTTTATCAAGCACTAAAATTCATATATAAGTAATGAGCTCTACTCGATAAATATATGGGCAATGTGAGTCAACAAATCCATGGATAGATTAAGTGATTATAGACGTATATGGTTTTGATGTTGGCCTATTGGCAAAATGTTTCATCTCCGTCACAAAAGGCCGTTCACAGAAATGGGCCTATCCTAATGGGTGGATATCAAGATTGCAGTATTATCATTTGTGGCTTCTGCAGCATATGAGGAACTGATTGGTAATCTATTGTAAAGTCAATAATGTCTGGCGTATACAAAGGGAGCAATGGTGATTAATTCCTGAACGTACTTTTTTTAACAACGCAGTTGATCTTGCGGATCCAGCGCGCTGATTACCATTCAGTCCATGTAATTCGACAGATCTGCGTTCACAACATTTAGACTGAGATAAAGGAAGGCCTTTATATATCCTCAGTATTAATTTTTTTTTTTTTTTTTAATTTTTTGAGATTTATTCATTTAAATTGATTGGTTGGTCTATTTTTCTTTTTTTCTTTTTAGTATCAATCATCTATTTTCATCTATAATGGTAACAAGCATGATCATGTTTACAAATCCACTTATTATTTAAAATAAAATAAAAGCGGAAGGTGAAGGATAATGAGATGCAGAAGCTCTGTTATTATTCTTTTGCTGAGCTACGTATTTTTATGGATGAATAGATCGTTCCTTCAATCATGAACTATCAGGCTCCTACATTAATGCTTCCCATCCATGATTAGATTATTATACGTCATGTGACATCGATTTCTTGAGCTGGGTTGTTATTGCAGCTAAAGTTTCTCCCACTTTGACTTAAATCTAGCATTTACCTCATTAATTCTAAAGATAAATTAAAAGCATGAACAAGGAGAAGTTATTACCATTTGAAATAAAAAGTTGAAGTGCTGTTATGAATGTTGGATTCACCTCCCAAGGAAGTGCAAACAGTCTTGACCGATCTCAATACCACCGATGACAATAGCCTTTGATATATCAGCATCCCGAAAATAAATGTGATTGACACAGTCCATAATAAATTGCCACAATTGTTACAGTCATTTTTCACAAGTCAGAAAGATAGATAGACAAAGCACATCCTCATCAAGGTTCTTATAGGAACCATTTAGTTTTCATTATTTTCCTTATTCTATTTCTGAGTGTCTTGTGTGCAATGATTTCACAGACTATGGGTTTACTAAAATTAACAGTTCCTCTGGTGCTCAGGAGGTGGGGACAATAGTCGGAAGAGACTAAGAAGCAGCCTCGGGTATCTTGAGCTCAGATCCAGTCAGGGACTTCTAATGGGGATACTTGACCATCACTGCCAAGCCCAGGGTAGTCGAGTGTTCTGGTTCAAACCTCTGGCTTTATTGTTAGTTACGGATCCTCAGGTCTTAAAAATACTGGAAGCTCACCAGTCCCATTACCCCAAACTTAGGGTCAGCATTATCTCCAGTAAGGCCCTGGCACTGTCAGGCGATTTCAGGGTTTGTAGAGTCTACAAAGTATTTAGGCTTTATTCTGGTTCAACGTTTGATATCATGGCTTAAGAGAAATCTCGTTATCTAAGAATCATCAATTATACGTTGAACATCATGATAGATCTGAACTAAGATACAATCATGTTCGCCACAATTTAAGTGTTTGTCTAGTAACATTAAAGACTGACTAGTTGTTGGTCATATTACCAAAGGATATGTTCATAAGTCGATTTCTGAGATGGTAGTGTCAGATGTAACTAAAATGACTAAAATCTGCAGTATTTAGGCGCTAGGATCTGAGCAGTTAGTGTCTGAACAGCAAATCCATTGGATAAATAAATTTTCCTCCAGCACTCAATCTCAGTCACATATCATATTCCAAAATTGCTGACAGACTCTCAGGCTGTAGCAGGAGTCATTTCATTGATTTCAACTCACAGGACCTAGTGGTGCTCACATAAAATCTAGGAGCTGAGTTAACATGAAATCTAGTCAGTGTGCTTTATGTTAGTGTGATTACCAATCCCAGTATGAGATATGGTGGGCCATCTAAAGTCCACATGTAGAAATTTGTTTAGTTTGGAAGAGTTGAACTTACATTAGTTAAAAGAACTCATAGACATTGGCTTGCTTTAGTGTACAAAGATCAGCAAACTTGTGGCATTGCCCTGGAATTGCTTCCTAATGAGGAATATTTATGTTTACACCTTAAAAATCTCATTATTCATTGGCAAATCTCTTAGATTGGAACTAAGAGCAGCAGTCTGAACACAGGAACAAAATGGGACCTATGAACCAGTGTTATCTCAATTTATGATCTCCATTCAATGTCTCTCTTAAGAGCTCATCTTGGGAACTAAGAATGTGTGAAGATTGGAATCCAGTATGTCACTGTAAACTTGTTTACCATAACATGCCAATTTCCACTTCAAGAACTACAGAGTTCACTGTTCAGGCTCTTTCTCTAGGATACTTCATGAATTTATACATTGGTGAAATGGTTGTTGGAGACTTTTCCTTTCTCAACAAATTGCTTAATTATACTAACACAGTTTTATTTACAGATATTTGGGGAGTTTTCTTCAGCCTTTCTCAGCCATTGTCACACTTCATGATCATTGTGGGATGAGATGGTGAGCTCCAATCATAGTTTTTATCAGACAGGACCGATCTGGTCATGCACTAAATGGTTCTTGGTATGCCCCAGGCCAGGAGGCACAGGAAATGCTGGTGACCTGACTCTGGCCCTTAGACCCGAGGAGAAGTCCAAGTTGGTTTCTCTGTGGAATTTTCAGGCATCGGATAGGATAGTTCAGATCTCCGGCTGGTTTCTTGAGCACAGGTTGTTATAAATGTGGAGCTGCTCTTGGTGTCACAGTATGGTGACCATGGTTCGTTGAAGGCTCCCTTTTTTTTGCTTTTCTAGCAACAGGCCTTTGATATCAGGCCATAATCAGCTCTATCAGGCCTGGATACTGTTTCAGTCTGCTTTGGTTCTCGTTGGATCCGTTACTCAGTTTTACCAATGGCTAATTAGTTAAATGGAAACATTATTGCCAGGTCTTGGAAATGATGGTCTCCACCATAATTGTTTCTCGCATCCGGGTTTTCTGCTATCAAGACCTCATAAAATTTGGGCCAAGTGGGATTCTGAGCCGTGATGTGGGTTGCTAGTATAAAATTCACTAAAACTCTGTCCAATCTGAGTTTTCACACATTTATTAAAGTTTGGATGGTATCAGGCAATGAAATGAGTCTCCTATAGTGCAGACAATTTGTAACAATACCTGCAAGATCTGTCCTTTTTGACAAGTGTTTGAAAAGATAAACTATTTTCCTCTTTGGCTTTATCATGAGAGAGAAGTGAAACAAACGTAACCTAAGCACATCTTTAAGAGACATTCGGATAGTTCATTGTCTTCTGTCACAAATCTTTCAAAGATCTCTTATGTGGTGTCAGGTTTCTCATTCTCAATCTAACTTGTATGTATTGTGTCTGTGTAATATGTTCAGGACCGTAGGAAAATTTGGTATAACTACCACCAGGTGCTACTGAGCGGGTTCAGCAGATCTACTACAAGGGTTTCACGAGACGTCTCATCCTTTTCCTTCCTAATTTGGCAAAATATAAGTAATGCTAGTGAAACAGAAAAATGATGCATGCAAATCTGGGCCTAACTAATTAGATAAGCTTGGGTTACCTGATGAAATATATGAAGGTACGAAATTTGAGGTTTGGACTTTATTTAGTAACTCCCATAAGGCCCAGAGCCTGGAATTAAGGCACTAATCCACCAGTTTTCCTAAACTAGGTGAGTCTAATTACATTGTTATGAGTGTTTTTTACTATAAATAAAAGTATACCAAATAAAGCACAAACAAATAAAAAACACAAGTCAAGAATAAATAAAAACTACAAAATAAAAGTCCTTAAAATTAGAAATCTTGGCTTTCTCTTTTATAATAGATTAACTTTTCAACTTCCGTTTCCAAATAGACTTGCACAGCAAAACAGAAATGCCAAAAGATGATAAAGTAGAGACAAAATGAATCTAATAAAAAGTGATAGAATATGCACAGCTAAAAAAAATTCAAGGCACAGGCCTAAATGCAAGGTCAGAGAAGACGGTGGGATTCAAAGTGATGGTTTTGGAGGTGAGTAAGTCTGAGGATTAGGACTACTATTATTGGGAAGTTGATGATTTTTGGTTACTTAAATAATCATATAAATGTAGATAAAACCAAAGGATGTTGTGTAATAATTATTCAAGGGACCTAAGATTCCACCCAAACTTTAAGTCAATTGGATTCATATAATGATTCTGCTCATTTGTCTTTTCATTTCATTTCTTGTGTAATTATATTTTCTGAAGAGCGTTGAATTCTCAGATAATAAACATAATGCATTATCGAAAGTTCTTGAATAAGCGTCATCACCTCTTCAGCAAATCTACCGATAATCAATAGAAATCTTGATTAGTTCAAGTCAATGCAAAGTCTTGAGATCAGATTATATTACAAACAATTGTGAAACATGTATTCCTCGATGTCTCAGTGTTAGGTTTGTAAACTATCATCGGTGAAAATACGTTCAAATTAATCTTTCATATTTTCAAGTATGAAGGTGAAAATAATAAAGTAGTGAAATTCTGGATTGCCAGTGTTGCAGACAGCATTAGAAACAGATAAATTCGTATGTTGCAGGAATAAAAGGCTGTTTCTAGCTGATTATTTCTTGTTCTTGGTGGCAGCCTGATATGGGTTCTTCCCGTCTTATTCTGCATTCACATAACTTTCTCTCTGGTGTGATTTCTTCCTTTCCTGGAGCTTCCTCTAGCTCACGTGTGGACCCCAGGCTCCACCGACTTCTCCTGTTGCACCTTCATGTGTGCATCGAGTCCAAATCTCAGAAGTCTTTGGTCTCTATTTTTTCCTTTGTAGAGATTGGTTTCTGCTCCATATGATCCTCCTTTGCATCTTCCCGTTCATCAGACCACCAACTCTCTATGATACAGCAGATCACAGATCATGGTAGTGTTTATCTCCCGTGGTTCTGGGCTTAGTAAGTCTCCGAATGTGCACATTCCACTGGCTGTGAAGATCATATTGAATCTTTTTATTATTGAGATCATTGTTACCTTGTACTAGTATGGCAGTTGCTGAACAGTCAGAGTAGAAATATCAGGCGTAAATCTGTTGATTCTTTGATTCACTAGACCAGATCAATTCTCTCTTGTTTGTTGGCTCAAGCCATGTGGATCGATCCATCCTTTATATCTTCCTTGGTCTTGCTTACTTCATTGTAAGGTTAAATCCAGTTGAATCTGCGTTGAATCTTCCAAATTTCAAACCACAAAGCTATTTGCCTGCTGCATTTTCCTTGATTTGAAGACTAGTGAAGATGGAGTCCTATTGGTAGTTCTTACCGATGTTTCAGTGCCAATGGGTTGTGTATGACTAGGTTTCCCTTATCTATTGAGTCTGAATAGTAATTTTCTCCTGGGCTATGAAATACCCTTTTAGATGATTTTCATAAAGCTTATTCTCTAAAAACACCTACAAAGACATAAAAAAATAAAGACATTCAATATAAGCGCTAACAAAATGATAATGGATCAAAATAGACACATAAATCGTCTGTCAAGTATCTGCACTCCTTAGTGGGAGGCTTATACCTTAGTTTTTAGACTAAGGCGGCTCTCTTGGATGGGCACATTTCAGCCAATCTCACAGGCTGGGAGTAGATTGGGTGTGGCTTTCACAGGCCATGCTAACAGCACAGTTCCCAGTATATGTGATGATAGTCTTATTGTTGCCTCTTTAATTGAGTTTTACTTAGCTTACAGCTGGGTCTTATTTTTTGCTTTTTGTGATGTTATCTTAAAGAAATAAAAATATTCATTTGTGTCATATTGATCGATCTGATGTATCTTCTCCTTAACCTTCTCTTACTCATGATTAATGCTTTCTAGAATATCTCCATATTCCAGATGACTTACAGTTCATTTTTCACATATACTTCGATGAGTTACTTCTGCGCTATGCATATTTTCTAACGCCGGTTTCTTCATCTTCAAATTATTATTTCTGTTATCCCTTGCGGACTGTTATTCTTCACAGTACACTTGGTTCCTTGGCTCATGGATGATCTCCTTCCCTTCTCTCATTCAACCAACTGTCGTCATATCAACTGCTTTCTTTGATTATACTGGCCCTTCCTATGAACTGCTCCATTTGCCCTCTTATTATTTTTTACGTGCAAGTAGTTTTGTCTGTATAAATCTCCTTTGATGATTTTCTCAGCTAACACGTTGGCTTTTCTTGTCTGGCTTTGTTGGAATCAGTTTATCATTCGCTCTCTTGTTCTGACTGTCCATTAATCAGCTCATACTCTTGTTATCTTGTATCTTTTGCTTCAGTTTACTATTGTTTGTATCCAAATTCTTACATTTTCGACATCAATGTCATGGCGGTTTACTCTCATCCGTTTTGGATCTCTCTTGTTTATTCCGGCCTTGGGTAGATGGAAATTTATGCATTAATTGGAAAGTTGAATCCACTCCTGAATTTCCATGCAACCATGGGCTATCGAAGACGTTGCAGGTGGTTTCGTCAGCCTTGAATATTTATTTCTGGTGATATCTCCTTAAAATGTTCATGTCAACTCTCTTATGTTGGCTTATTGGCTATTAAGACAAAACCACAAATCTTGTATGTTGAAGAGTTAATTCTTTCATCCCTACACTAATCTTATGTAAATGCAAACAAAATAATAATTGAACTTCTAGGATCTGTCAGTGTTATTTTTATAGCCCATGTGTTAGCATCCTCCTTCAAATACTTATACTTGCTTTTGGATTGATTCCTAACCCAGTGATGGGCTCCTCATCTTTGACTATATCCTCACAGTATTTATTCTTCATTAAAGGAAATAATGCATACAGCGCTGATCTTTCCAATGATGACATCTGTGAGATTGAGTATCTCCCTTCCCATCTTTCTCTCAGACTGTTAGGACATTATGAGAATCCTCATGCTCTAGTGGAATGTATTCTCGAATTTAATGACACAATTCTTGCCTTCCATCCAGCCTCTACTCGGATATTGTCTTCTAGCCTCTGCTATCATGTGGCGCGGAAATTGGTAGTGGTGTGGATGCAGCAGTTTTAGCCATTTTCAAGTGGTCGTTGCAGTCAATCATCCTTGTGCAATTTTCTTTGTATTTTCTCGATTTATTGATTGTGGCCATGGGCGATGAGTGGCGAGAAGTCGTTGCTCATCCTCCTGGCAGTGGTTCATCTCATGGTGGAGGAAGGGGTCAGACACGAGATGGCGGGGCTCCACTGTCGTTAGGTACATTCCAGGTTCTGAGTGGTTTGCAGGTGGTTAGATCTTTACTCTCTCCTTTACCCAGGATCAGATCATAAATTGTGTGTCATTTCATGAGGTTGTGCGTCATTATCAGCATCAAGAGCGTGAAATAGTAGCTGTGACGTGAGGCAATGTCCCTTTTGAGCCCTTAAGGACAATGTGATTGTACTCCACTACATGCAGTTCCTTGTCTTTATCCAACACCTATATAAAGAAGAAGTGGAAGGGAAAGAGGTCAACTGTCTTTTGTATTCCTCTTCTTCCTCCATCACCCTAAAAACTAGATCTAGAGCTCTACAAAATCACATTAATTAGTGATTCCGTGCAATATAGTATAACCTAAACAATCATAGTAGAAGAACCATGGATGTAGATCGCCCAGTCAAACCATGTAAAAATCCTTGTGTCATTTATAATTTTAGCCTTTGTCTTTATTTTCATGTTCAAGCAGTTTAGATCCTCATAGTTATTAGGAATGTTTGGTTGTGGTTCCTACGAAACTGTGAACACTAAGTGAGAAGCGGGGAGAGGAGTAAGGGATTTTATCTACCACTTTGTGAATCTTGGATCCTGAAACTCAGAGGGAGAAATAAAGTTTAGGTGGAGATTTTGATGTTCGGAGAAAGAGCAGGAAGGTGTTGAAGGAAGTCGAGTAAGGCTAGGAAATAGAATGAAATGATTGTTGGAAGGAAATGGGGCTAAAGGCCGGGAATGCTTAATCTGGGTCCTTCATTAGTTGGGCGTGTGAGCAGCTAACCACAAGGCCACGGAGTTCAATCCATATTTTGGCGCCCAGGAAGTATGGTTAAGGGGAAGTCACAACTGCCATACCAGAATCTATGCAGGAACAATCTGCAGAGGTTGCTCCATGAGTCACGAAAGGAACATTCATTTAAGATCTTCAAAATTGTTTACAAAAATAATGAAGGCACTGGCAGGAGTGAAATAATCCTTTCTCTCTCTCGTATCTTATCTAAACTCTCAAAAATACCTTCATTTGAGTCACTCGGCTCATATGTAGGGAGTTGCATAGTGGAGGACATTATCGTCCACCAGCCACCCAGGATATGGTGCATTATTGCATGCAGCTTGCATTGACTCTTATCGCCGCCGGAATCTATAACATCGCGCCAGTTCTTTACATTTTGCCGTGATTAGGCGGCGTCATGTGATCATCATTTGGATAAGTTGTGGAGTCGAAGCGCTCGGTCTTGATGGTCTGTTATTTCACATGTTGATTGGTGTGCGGTGGTACGTATCCTGAATTCAATCTCCACCGCGAAGAAAGATTAGGTTCTTGGTGGTGATAGAACCCTAAAACTAGTTGATATCTGTAGCATCCATGACCACATAATTGTGAAATTAGGGACGAGTGCCTGGACCATCCTCCACTATTTATTGAATACGTCTCAAAGCTTTCCAGCCTTGTCCTCGTGACACATCAACCATCTCACTATCCACTACACCTCGTTAGTGATTCTCCGGAATCATTCCAGATGATTACAAGAAACATCTCAATTATTGAATCCAGACAGTACTTGACTTCTTTTATTCCGGACACTGATTTCAGATTAGGACTATCTGCAGGCCAGATTCCCTTTGACTATCCGAACTAGCAGAATCCGAATGAAATTCCAGAACTAGAACTTCAAACCTAGTTAGCTGGCCTTCCAGCTCCCCATGGTTATTCTCATTGATCTGATTAGTTTTGTTTGATTTTATATATCTTTATTTCAAAATACAATGTGTGAGTTAAAATTTTCTCAGTTGTTTACTTGAGTGTTTTATGGTTAATTTTTGTTTAAAAGTCTCAGCTCGTTTTATCAATGCATTTGTCAGACAAATTATTATTCTTGTTAAATAATCAAGCTAAATATTTTCTATCTTTGATATATATGATAAATTGGTCTAAGTAATGGGTCTTGATAACATCATTTATATCAATATATGTATTTGGGTGCTGATGTGGACACATTTCATGAATATGCTTGTGTCTTTGATTAGGACTCTTTATCAGAGACGAGCTGTCAATGGATTTTAGATCGACCTATCTTGAATCCAGTATAATTCGTGTGTATCTGATCGACTACGTGAGAATTTATTACTTTGACGTACTGATTTGGATCATTCACACTTCCTTTTTGGCCAGGCGTAATTAGTAGCGGATGGTGAAGATGATATCTTAGGTAATGGGTAGTCTAGTAATTATGCCCATCGAATCTCATCTCAATGAGAAATTGCCTTGAATCCGCAAAGAATTTTAATGATGGTTTAGCGGGTTGGCCAGATTCCCTAACGGTATGGGCAGTAATAAAGTACAAAGCATGGTCATTTTATTATTTCCCCACATGGACATTTTAATTTTCCTATTATCATTCTGTCAGCAGGTTTTTTCCTTAGTTCATTTTAGACCCCATTTGTATTATAATTTATATTTTGTTTGATCCATGTTGCTCTTGTCTATCAAAGTGGGTGTGCTTAATTAAATTAAAGTTCACTGATTATGATGATGTGTATGGAAGGAGAAATTGTGTATTAAGCCTGAAAGGAAGATCTTTGAATTAGGAATAGCTTAATCAAGACATAAAGGTTTCCAACACATGATCATTTTTTTTTTTTTTCAGACCAATCTGACAGTCGATGGTTGAAGTCAACGAAAGTTCTAAGGATATCTATACATACACTTCCCATATTCTGTCTTATTTGTGTAAGAGAAAATAATAATGGAGGTCACTAAAAATTTATTACACCTTCAGCAAGTAAACATAACTCCTCTTTATACCCTGACTGAATTAACAACCAAAAACCCTCTAAATCAGTTTGCCTTTCGATTTTAGCCAAGGGCAAGGTCAAGTGGGACTTTAACAATCTTGAAACTCACTTTGGGCTAACTTACTCAAAAAAAGCTCGGCTTACAGGAGTAGGGTGCCTAAGGCCAATAAACTTACATTACTTCATGGAGATACAGGCGATGTGGGGACTAACTTTACAACAAGCACCGAACAACCGTCTCCCTGGCTTGAAACATCTTTTCTACAATTTTTAAGGCCATTTAAGAATATCAATGTAAGAATGACTTGATATAATCTATGATTATTTTTGGATTCATTCAATCTTTCCGGGTAATCAAAATATAAGTAGCAGTCAGATCGATAGGAAAAGTCAGTTTATTCAACGTGCGTTTGAAACCTTATCAACATACTTAGGTGGAAAAGTTATTCGTCATTTCTTGTTATTCTTGGGAGCTTCATGGAGATGTAAAAGAAAAATGTCGTCTTAATGCAGTAGAAATGCGATGTTTTCTATCCGAGGCTAAATGTGGAATTCTCTCTTCCCTCTCATCAAGAAATGGAATGTTCAGTTTAAAAATATTGCCCGACATCACTTTGATTCCATAGTAATGAAGCCCCTATTCAGGAGTTAGAACAACAATGAACAGGATATTCTGGCTGCAACTTTGGATTTGATGAAAATTCTGTGCCTAGAATCAGATTGAAGGCACTCATCTGGCCTCTTCAGGGAGGATGGTGGAACAACTTACCTCAGGAGGGTCACTTCCCGGGTTCAGTTTACCAGGAAGAGACAGCTCAAATGTACCTATCTCAGCGCATTTATTTTACATTGAGAAAGCCAACTGCTTCTATAGCATGTGCTTGACTATGAACTAAAGTTACGGATGTTTTTTATTCTGGATCTTGTGATGTTGCTAGACTTATATTGATTGATATGCAATTTATTTGTATCTTGATGGGTGCTTTCTTTACTAAATAGTAAGAACACCACATGAGTTCTAAATGCTTAGCATTTTTTATTATTATTTTTGAAATAGCGATCTTGATAGCGATCTTTGCTTCGTTTGATGCAAATCATCCTTTGCCCAATCGTTCAATTTCGAGGAGGAGTTCTTTATTTTGTTTCGGACAAGATAATGCTTTTATGTTACAAATAAGTGTGTATGCATCACTAGTCGACAACAAGATTATTTCTGCGGTAATCTTTGTAAATGTGTATATCCTTCTCATCATATTCACCTTGCACTTCCCTAAGTCATTCAATGCATATATTATGACTTTAATATGTTCCTTTGCTTTAATATGATATTATATTTTCTAGTATTTAATATTTTGATATCTTTTAGGTGTAGTCAATTAAATTCAGGAGTCAATAATTTAGGGTTTCATAATGAAAAGGATTCTGATACCAGTATGGATCTTTATAGGACTAATTTGGGATGGTAGATCAGAGTAATTGTCTCTCAAATGTTGTAAGTAGTCAATCTCAAAACCATTAATTTTGTGATGTCAGATAGATCACGTGAGAGATGTCTGTTCTGGTGAACCTTATGATTCAGATTCGCAAACAAAAGATACATCACTTCTGCACTGCCTTGGTTATCATTGGAGTAGAGAGAAGTTGATGACTTTGACTTATTCCCTTGAATATGTGAGAAGCTAGTATAACCATATTATTGATGAATCTAGGAAGAAGATAAATCTATGAACAATAAGATTCGTATTTGATGAAGTGAAGATTTTCCCTCCAGCCGCCACTGATCCTCTCGTCTATATAATGATTGACTTGTGATATTACTGTAAAGAAGTAATCTTACATTAAGATGCTCCGTTTCAATAATGTTGATGAGAATGGAATGACATTAATAAGAGGTGCTGAAATGAAAAGACCCATGACATGAGGCAGAGTACGCTACCAATCAGTACATTTTCTTCTTTCCCTCAAATCAGATTTTCCATCATTTTCAATAATCGGTAATTCTTTTCTTTGTCCCTCAAAATCAGATTTTCGGTACTGATATGTTTACATTACTAATTATTATCATATTATTGCATGTTATTTAATTCCTCGTTTATTTATTCGTGGAAGTTCTTATAGTAACTTAGGTTTCAAGTTCTCAATTCTTTGTCTAGTTTTGACATAGAGCTATTAAATTCAAATTGTCAAGGTTTTCCTAGGAAAAGAAACTAGGTATCATTTAATGCATTTGAACATTTTCCTCCACCAGGTATCATTTTTGTAGTAGATAAGATCAATGATAATCATAAATCGTATTCCTTAGGTCAACTGGAAATTTATAGTTCTTATGGAAAGATGGTTTCAGCTTGGACATTGTTAGCTCTTACAGAAATATGTTTACATTGCATTAGTCTATTGATATATTACAAGCTTAGAAATTCAATTCTTTCTTGTGTATGGTACTCCATATAAGATTAGGCATTCAGAATCAATGATATATATTAAAATCTAGTTCTTATGTCAAGATTCGCCAGGTGCTCATTAGGATAATGCATTACATGTGTCAAAAAAAACACTACGTTCAAAGAAAACTCTCATCTGGTCGCCCTCTACCACTCAGACTTAGTTTAAGTGATGGTTTAATAACACGCTCATTTGGACGATGTCTGCTTACGAATAAGTCATATGGATGACTATTATGGGTGTTGTGGACCACAGATTGTTGTTATCTTAGCAAGGAGGTTAGATCATTCTCCAATACTCTCATCTGTGTGTCAATAATACTATTATTCTGAGGCGAAAAATTTTGAGGCAATGGCTCCAAATGAATCTTACATGATAAATAGTAAATGATTAGGAATTCTAACATTCTGAGATCTGCTTACAACTTTTATTTTGTTACATTCTAAGTTATCATTTGATATTTATATCTAAATGGAACCAAGAGTAATTTTATCTGGTCACATTGAACAAAGTCAATCTCACTTAGCAGAATTATCTCATGCAGAAACACAGTGTTCGAGAGTAACATTCTTGAAGTTGAAAATTAAAAGAGATTGACTCTCTCGTATAGGACCACTTCATTTAAATAAAGGGAACCAAATCGAGAGATTACTTTTATAATGTTTATAGTGGAAATTAAAACTATATGAAAATCATAAGTAGTCGAGGTATATGATTTATTTTATCAGCGGATGACACTTGGTGTTCATTTGAAAGAAACAACATTAAAAATAGTCACTTCAAGAAGATTAAATGCAACTTCCAATCCAAATTTGATAGTTATCAATTCCTATAACATGTTCCTAACATATATACTCGAAGATGTGAAGTGATTTTCTCTACTGAATCAGAAATATATCATGCTTTAATGTCGATGGAATTGATGGGCTTTCTGGGTCAGGATGGTTATCAAGTTTTCACTAGCACAATGACAGAGTGGTTAGGTAGTGTATGTGAAGCATTAAAAGGTTACTGAAACTAGGTTCATTCTTAAGAAAATCAATGCAGTCCCTTGCCCAAAGTGCACTTGACACACGTCATGGGAGGCATTTGATTTATCTTATACTATCTGGTTATAGACTAATCTCAAGATAATTTCTCTTAGCCTCAAAGCACATGACCAGTGTCTTATTTCTTCTGACAGATCTACATCATGTGCGGAAGATTAATATGGAAAACATTTGCATGGTAAGATCTATTAAAATATAGAAAGAAGAATTGGCAGAACTTGTGTGGGAATTCTAAAATGTGGACATGTCAGGACTTGATGAATAAAATGGGTCATTCTTATTTAAGTAAATTGGTTTTGTGAAAATTGTGTTCATTAAATTATTTCATTATCAGTGAATCATGATTAATAACATTCTATAAAAGTTTATTTTCCAAGAATAAGGATTTACTTTCTATCTTTTACACACCTATTAAGTATTATGAATACTTTATGGACATTGAATCACTATGAAAATGAGAATTGTGCTGGTATGAAAATGGCAAGTGCAATGCCAAGAATATAAGGACACAAGCAGTCATCTTTATTAGACGGAGTCAGGAGACATTTTAGTCCACGCTATTTTGTCGTGTCATATAGTTGGATGTCCAGATTTAACGAAGATGGTGATTGGTTGTTATGCGGTGTGGACTGAGTTGTAAGTTAAATTACGAATTAGTAGGTGATTACCATGTGGTGTTGAGAGGATTATGGATTGGCGGTGGTGCGTAAGTTAGTACAATGAGAGTTAAAGGTGTCATCTTCTGAGTTGATGGTAGATAATAATACATGACATAAGTTTATTTTTTAAAGATGAGCTCGCCTCTCCTCTCTCCTCTCTGCTCGCCCGACTTCTCTCTCCAAATCCGTCTAACCTCGCTAGTTTCTCTCTATCCTTTTCCTTCAATCTGGTCACCCCAACGGTCTTTTTTCACGGATGTTCTAGCCGGAAATCTCAAATGAATATCAAATCTCATACTCTCATCTGCCAATGCAACTGCATTAAGCACAATCACATCTTTACCTGCAATTATACAATCACTGACCTGAAAACTCTCAATTACATTAACCTAATCACTCAAATCACCACTCTCTTTGAACCCTGTAAGGTATTGAACCTAACAAATCTCACAAACAATTCACCCATCAGTCACAATACTAACTCATTAACTCTCTCTGGATTTGAATCGGATTTACATGTTCTGCAATTTATAAAGGATTTCAAGTTTACCCATCTCAACACCATCTCTGATTTAGCTAATACTATTCCTGCAAAGCTTCAGAACGTCTTTAATCAGAAATCCATTGGAAATCCGTCGATTTGGAATGTCATAATCTATCTGAGATCCTACCTGCTCGATTCTAAAAGGTCTTATGATTTGTCGATCTTATATGCTGGTACAATTACCTCTCAATTACCTCTCTGCAACTCTGGTAAGAACATTCAATCCTGTCTCGTATATTCATGTAATCATTTGTTATTCTATCTCTTTGTCACAAAATTTAACTATGATACGAGTTGGATTGGCTTTTTTGAAAACCCTGATGAGACTATGAACCTCATAAAACCAGTTCAAGCCTTCCTGATAACCACCCCTCAAATTCCATCTGTTGACTTATATGGTCACTATATCAAGCCCAACACCAAATTTAAACACAACAAACTCTCAACCAAGCATAATATCAACATCCGTAACTACATAAACATTCATCTAATCACCATTGTACTTAAAACCATTGTCTTTAAAACAAATACCTTCAAACCCAAATTCAAGTATTCTAGTACTACTTATCTTTCCATGAAAAAAATTTACATGATTCAGCAAAAAAACAGTGCTAGGAAGGATTACTTTACCAATTGGTGGGGAACGGTGGAACTTTGGTCAAGCTCCTGGTTCAACATTTTTGCCAGTCTCATCCTTTTTCCAAAGTGCGGCTCTCCTCCTGGGCACAAGGTAATTTCCCTTAGGAGGAGGCAAAGGCATTACATTATCTTCAGGAACATCATTGGAATCAGTTATCTCACCTGGCCCAAAGATAGCGAGATCATAAGCGGCCTACGCAATTGTTGCATCACCGGTGCCAAAGAAGAAGCTATCGGGGGAAGACGACCACATCACTGGGGACATCAAGAAAATCATTCTCTCGAATCATGGCTTTTCTTGCAACAGGAACTGGTGTAGAATAGAAACCCTGTCTTGTACCACCACAAACCACTTTCTCATCCCCAACAAGCACCACCCCCTCATTAACCACAAATTGCCCTATGTCAGGATGAACGACATATACCTCCCACCCCTCCTTTGCCCCTTGAAGTTGAGGAAGTTGAGAATCCAGCACATAAGCACCGGAACTAATATGCACAAGCACCCTCTTCTCCTTGACATCTCCAACACCTTCACCACCAGCGTGCATGCTTGGCCTTGGCTCCTCACTGCTGCTACTGCTTATACCTCTACTACCTGTAAATTTGGAGAAAGGAGGAAATCCCAATCAACAACACCGTTACATTCACCAATTAAACTAATTACAATTATGAACTATACTATCAACACCCAGAAACCAAAAATTTTTCCATGATTATCAAAAATCAATACCTGGTTCTCTGGCACATTAACTTTGGCCTTCTTATCTTTTGGTTCACCCTGGATTTCGATTCAATCGACATGGTCAGTGGGTGATCATTCCGATTCAAATATACGGATAATCTCGCTTAGACATAGCTTCGATTTTGGAGATTTGACCGGAAATTGCAAAGATGGAATGTGGAAGTTACAAAGTTACCGAGTTGGAAATTAGATTTGCTCTCTCCCAACAGGCCTTATGGATGAGAAAACCAACCTTTAACATATCTCACCCATCCAATCTCAATCTTCAAGATCAGCTAATTGAGATATCGTGAGGCACATGCCTACTAAATACATGCGCAAAGACCTATTGAACGCTACCCCATCTTATTGGCCATTCAGAGGCGACAGCAAACACTTGGCAGGTTTTTGGCAAGCAGACTTCCAATTCGGGTTAACCGTGACTCGAAGGTCAGAGACGGGTTTGAAATGGATAGTGGAAGCCCAATAATCTTACATCTTAGAGAACAAGATATTTACATCCTTCTGCTCAAGCCCACCCACAACCTCATGCCCTCAGCTGGAAAGCGCGTATGGCTTTGGCTCCAAACACCAAGCTGCTATATCGTAAGCTTCCAGTTCAAAGGAAGGACAAGCTACAATCTAGAAAACAAGGTTTGTAGATGCACGTGGGCCAGGTATGTTAACATCCGAGATATAGATCAAAGATATATAAGTTGCCATGACATTCATGTCATTGTCACATTGCAGTCCAAATCTAAAAGAATCTTACAGTTCCTAGGACCTCACAACACTCTTCTTACTCACTTCCACATCTGGTACCATAGTCTTAACTCCCGTAGCATGCACATCATAAATCACAGCCATCACACAAAGTACAATTTCATCACATGGACTACAAAATGCATGAACCATCACGATCAAAGTTTGACCACAAAAAATAATTTTCAATCAATAACTCATAAACTGTCTTTCTTTAGGTTATTATCTCTTGCTTTGTCTTCTGCTTAATTTTTAGGTCCCACTCCATCAGATTGTTAGTAGTTCAAAAGGCCACCAAGCAAAGCTGTACTCCATGGTGACAACCTCTGCAAAACCCACAGATGTTATCTACCAAACTGTAACAAAGCAACAAACTATACTATCTGGGTAACCCTGACCAGCAATTCAAAATTCAAATTAAAGTGCTACACAAAACTACAAATATTCCCTCCAATCCTAAAATTCTCTACATAGAGTACCATCTCAAGATAATCATCAGAGAAAACCTCAATACCCAAGTTTTCATGGCCTCTTCCTCAGGAACTAAAAATACTGGAAATATAGACAACCTTGTGAGTCAAATGAACTCCTTTCTAAATTTCCCAGAAGATCTATTCCCAAAAGTTTTTATTAACAAAGCCAACATTCTACCCAAGAAAAAGATAGATTGGAAATGGGTCTTTATTGGAAGATACTGCAGCAAAATTTCTCATGAAACAAGAACTATAACCAATTTCATCAACAACAACTGGGAACTACGCCGAAATTCTCAAGTCTCTTTATGGAAGAAAAGAAGAAACTATTACCAAATCAGGCTGACTAGTATTGAGGATTACAAGGTCTTCAGAAAAGGAGGAACAAGAGGAATTTTGACAAGCTCATAGTTCTCACAGAAGTCCCACCATCAGGACCAGACTTCATTGATGAAGCAGAATTCTACAAAGTTCTTGTTTGGGTGTTGGTGAAGAGAATCCTAATTCATATTATTCCTGATATTAGTAATATCATTGAACCAGTCGGAATCTACCAAGGTTCTAAGAAAGCTTATGGAAGAGATGAGGATGCAAAGAATCTTGAAGTCTTGATTACTCTAGATGTTACCAAAGCTTTAAAGTATGGAGTTGATGCGTATGAGGATGAGACTACTTCTCACTGGCTTGAATTAGCTTATGCCCTTAATGGTATAGCCTTACGTAAAGTCTGCGAGAACTCTTGATCACCTGGCACCCTTTGCATTGAAGAGAGAGAAATGCTCAGAAAACCCTAACCAATCAAGATACACCCACCTCCAAAGCCAAATACCCACCATCACCTAATACCCCCTCACCTTCAAATAACACTCACACCCCAACAAGTAGTTGGAAGGAATCTCAACCACCACCCCTTATACGCCATTATACTGACAAAGCTGGAGCAGAATTATTTGCTATCAAAATGAGAATTGCACAACAACAGACCCTTCTTAAAAACTCTTCTGAGGAGCTGGATGGATCTCCAGGGCATATAATATTCAAAGCTGGTTTAGATCAACCAAGCACTACTGCTTATCCCACCACCAACCTTGAAGCTATTGCTTGCCAGAAGAGGCATAAGAAATTGATGGAAAACTACAGAAGCAAAGATCCTAAAATGAAGAAGAAAAACAACATCAAAGCTGCAGCAAGACAGCAATACATCAGCATCTCCACTTCCTCTGAGCTGGAGGTGACCATTGATCCCTCAGCAATATTTCCAAAATTTGGAAATAACCTTCACCACCCAAATGAGGGCTTTTCCTCAATCAATACCCTCCAGAACCTACCTTCTCTAGCTGATATTCAAAACAAAATGATGGAGGATCACAGCAAACAGAAAAAACTCTTATGGGAAAGGAAAATAACTGAATTCAAACTTAAAGCAGTAGATGCTGAGCAACATCCCCAATTGGTTGATCCTAAGAGAAAATTGTACAACCAACCCAGTAGTACTGAGAACCATGCTATGCAGTGGGAGGGGCACCAATCAGCTAAGAGGAGAAACAATCAGACCGCCCACATGGAGGAGGAGCACATAACAGAGACTACTACTAGCAATCTGATAGGAGCTAACCCCTTTAGCATCACTCAGGTAATTTCTTACAATCTGATTTATAAAGTTAACATATTTATCATTCTTAATTTGAAATCTCATAGTTGGGTTGTCCTTATCATTATCACTAGCCACTCATATATAACTCTAGGATATAGAATTATCATATTTACATATCCTACCATTTCATACTTTTGGTAATTTTATTCAATCATTGCTTGGAACTGTCAAGGCCTAGGACAAAATAACACCATTAGACACCTTGATAACATGCTAAATAAACTCAAACCTGATATTATCTTCCTATCTGAAACCAAACAGCAATCTAGAAATCTTAAGAAAATTTTAGGTAACATAGGTGTCACAAATTTTTGGTATGTAGAACCAAAAGGAAAAACCAAATCGGCTGGTGGATTAGTTCTTGCTTGGAAAACCAACCTAGATGTCACTATAAAAGACTTTTCAGACTACCACATTAGTGCAATCATAGAACCCTTGCAAGGAGATCCTTGGCTATTTACTTGCAACTATGGTAGCCCTTATTCTACTGATGATAAACTTAATTCCTGGAAGATGATTGAAAATACTTGTACTACTAAACCCTTGCCTTGGTTAATCATGGGAGATTGTAATTTTGTCCTTCATGAGCATGAGAAGTTCAGTCAACATCCTATTGATCAATATGAAGCTGAATTATTTCTAAACAAGATTGAGGAAGCTAATCTCACTGATTTAAGTTACACTGAATGTCCTTTCACTTGGACCAATAAAAGAACTGGTTCCCAACTTACGAGCAGAGATTGGACAGAGGTCTAGCTAATGAAGCATGATTAGAAACTCAACCTAATACTACCATCTCCAACATCCCCGCCATTGGTTCCGATCACAAATCCTATTCTCCTCAATACCAATCCTCTTGGAAACAAGGACAAATCCCTTTCAAATTATTTGGACCTTGGCTTAACCATGAAGACTGCAAGAGCATAATAGCTGAATCCTGGAATGTTAACCACAAAGGATCCCTAGCTATAAGAATTGCTAGGCAGCTCAGAGATATCAAAGTAAGATTAAAGAAATTGGATAGAGAAGTTTATGGCAACATCAAAACAAATCTTGAAGAAAGCATCCAACACCTTGATTGGTTAACCAAGAATCAATTTAACTCAAATATAGGACAAGACCTTAAAGAATCAAGACTTCAAAGCCGAGCATTGGCAACATGTTCATGAATCCTTCTGGAAGACCAAAAAGCGAGGGACCAACATATCAAACTTGGAGATAGAAATACTGGTTATTTCTACTTGTCTGCTAAAAAGAGATATAGAAGGAATAAAATCGATTCTATACAAAGAGATGATGGATCCTGGATTCAAGACAGTGCTGAAATAAATAATATTTTCACAAATCACTTTGCCACCATGGCAACTACTGAAAATATAAACATCAACCCCTTCATTATGAACCTCATACCTACAACTATAACCACTCAAGAAAACCAGAACCTTATTAGAATACCCGATGCTCTGGAAATCAAAAACATCCTCTTTAGCATGGATGGAGAAAAAGCTCCAAGACCCAATGGATTTCCCTAACTTCTTCCAAGCTAATTGGGGCATTGTGGGAGAAGACATCATTCACATGGTCCAACATTTTTCACTTCGTGGCACATCCTAAAAGAGATGAACTCCACCTTCATCTCTCTTATCCCCAAAATTGAGAAACCTACCACACCAGCTCACTTCAGGCCTATCTCCATATGAAATACCACCTACAAAATCATATCCCATTTTCAGTCTGCCTTCATACATGGCAGACAAATCTCTGACAATATTGATATAGCCCATGAAATAATTCATCACATGAATACCAGAAGAGGGAAAAATAGAAGCAATGGAACTATGGGCATCAAAATTGATTAGCAAAGCCTTTGACAGAGTGATATAGGATTTCCTTCTCCAAGTCTTGTCTCAAATGGGGTTCAGCCCTCAATGGTGCAACTTAATACATCAATGCATATCTACTACAAGCATGGTTGTTCTAGTCAATGGGTCACCAGGAAAATTCTTTAAGCCTTCTAGTGGTTTGAGACAAGGGGACCCCTTATACCCATATCTCTTCCTCTTCTGCATGGAAGCTCTTTATAGATACTTAACTCATGCTGAATCCCAACAACAAATTCAAGGAATCAAGATCTGCAAGGATGCACCAGCCATAAACCACCTTCTTTTTGCTGCTGACTACATGATCTTCTGCAAAGCCAACCTGCAGGAATGTAACAATCTCATTCAGATCTTTCATGAATTTGGGAAATCTTCAGGACAATTGATAAACTTTTCTAAGTCTGGCATATTATTCAGCAAAAACACTGCCCCTGACTTAGCTGACAGCATAAGCACTTCTATGAATGTCCAAAGAATCAATACTTCAGACAAATACCTGTGATCCCCTTTATTCACAACTAAGAGTAAGGTTCAAGCTTTCAAGCCTTGTGTTGATAAGCTTAAATTCAGGTTTGCTGGATGGAAGACTAATCTCTCCACTGCTGGGAAGATGACTATGATCCAATCTATTACTTCTACCTCTAGCATATACCAGATGAACTGCTTTAAGATTCCAAAAATTACTTGTAATGAAATCAATGCTATTCAAAGGGACTTTTTCTGGAACAAAGAACATGACAAATCTAAAGGTCTCTACTACTTTTCCTGGGATGATGTTAATAAACCTAAGGAGCTTTGGGGATTGGGCTTCAAGAATATGGAAATATTCAACTTGGATATGCTCTTTAGGATTGCCTAGAGATTAATCAAGGAACCAGATTCCCTCTAGAGCAACACCATGAAAGCATCTCACTTCCCCAATACAGAAGTTATAAGAATGAATACCAAGCCAAAGTACAATGACTCTTGGATATGGAAAGGAATCCTGGAAGGCATAACCTTAATTCAGCAAAACTACATTTGGAATATTGGCAATGGAAGGAAAATTCACATCTGGGAAGACAGATGGATAGATAGCAACTCTGATAGAATCCCCAAACCTACCCTCTGCCCTGATAACCTCACCATTGTTAAACAACTTCTCACCACTTCTGGAGAATGGGATATTAATATCCTAAATCAATGGTTCACACCCAACATTCAACACCTAATACTTCAAACTCATGTTTCCTCTCCGATCATGATGAAATCCAAACTGGTCTCTCACTCCGAATAACAAGTTTTCTGTCAAATCCTTATATGACAAACAAATCCAAGACAAATATGCCAATTATAGTCAGATTGCTCCATGGAATCAAATTTGGGCTCTGGACACAAGTCCAGCCATTCACTTGTTCATATGGAAATGTGCCCATGGAATTCTTCCAACTAATGCTAAAACTGCCAGCATCTTGAGCTACATAAGTCCTATATGCTCCTACTGTAACAATGGAGTTGAAGATATTACTCGTGACCTTCTATCATGCCCAGCTGCCTCTGAAGTCTGGAAGAATCTCCTGGGGGAGCACCATAATCTTTTCTCTGCCTTCACCTCTTTTCATCATTGGTTCAATAGCTGGTTCCAGGCTAATAATCTCTCTGCCAGCTGGAATGAAACTTATGCTACTATCTGTTGGTTCATCTGGAAAGCCAGATGTGACTGGGTTTTTAGAAAAATTACTCCAGATGCTAATGTTACTGCTAGAAACATAACCCATCACCTCTGTAGTCATTCTAGAGTGCATCATAAACCAATGCACATCATGAACAACCTATTTTATCAGTCTAATAACTCTAATTCTCCTCCAGAGAATTACAGCCAACACAGACATGCCTCTGACAAATTTGGAATCACTATTAGCATGCATATTGAATCTGTAGACCCATGCCATGCTACTAGTGATGCTCATACTTATACTAATTACTCTTTTGTTGCCATGTCCTTCACAGGTCAATGCATGGGAACAAGAAACTTCAAAGACCATACTCTGACTCGCGGAGCGAAAGATCAAGAAGAGGATCTCAACTTGCCCTAACTTGGGGAAAGACTATGAGGCAAACGAATGTGAACTTTGCTGCTGAAGAGGAAGAAACATTACAAGATATTAAATCAAGTTACCAACTGGAAGTCCAAAACAGGTTCAAAGGAGGAGCAAGTATAATACAAGGCAAAAACAACAACAATGCTCCAATCGATTTCATCTTAGGGAAGCTCGGTATAGTTAATGCTCAACAAAACTTTGTTGCTATAAATCTTGAAGAATAACTAGGCAGTCTAATCACTTCTCTGACTCTACCTGGAGGGGAAGGAATCTTCAAACCATTTTGCTTGCGTTATAAAATTCCAAAAACAACAATCTTCATCTGGATTACTGTAATAACACTAATTATATTTTGAGAGATACGTCCGATGAACCTACTAGCTCGATAACATTATCCAACTCAGTATCCATGAGAGGGCTATTTCTATCTAGGCGCCTGTTCTCTTTTTTCTATTAAAAAAAAATTAAATAATACATGTGGTATTTTAATTATATTATTTTTTGATTCAATTTTGAAAATTATGCAACAAGCGACCCGCAGAGACCATCCTAAGAGAAAATTTTTGATGGGGGAAAAAATGGATGGGGGCATGGGGGACGAATAGGAATTCGATATTTGTCTTCCATTTCCTTACCTTTTTTTAACTAATTAAAGTCTACAATTTGTATACCCGAGTTACCCTTCCGCAAATATTGTTAACGGCCAACGACTTCTTTCCTGTATTATACGTATTTTCTCTACCTCTTAAACACGGATGGAATACGCCAGAAAAGGGAAGAAAAAAATACAACCGTGCTAGGTGAACAGCGATTGCTTACATGGCGTTGATACGGTGGTAGAGAGATAATTTTATTTGTGCCACGTCTTTTTCATAAATATGTATAAACTATATCTCTCTGATGGATTAACAATGGAGACATTTTAGTTAAGAATCTGAAGTTTATTTACTTTGTATCATCATCAAAAGTATCATTAACACTTATCAAGGGCATCTCATATACATTCACTGAACCATAATTCAGAATCTGAATTTATGATCAAGATCCATTTTTTCCTTTATAATTTGACCTAGGGTTAACTAATAGAAATCCAGTTGACCATAGTCCAGATGACTATCACATATAGAAGAACAGTTTATTGATCAATCGAACTGTCCCTATCCCTAATAAAAGTTCCTTTCAATGTCCACTGCTTTTCACCATTATCAAAAAAAAAAAAAAAGGGACCGATCGGACATGAATCAAAGGAAATTTCATGCTATAACTTTTAATTCATATGAGATCAATTTTATGCTGCTGACATAATGATTTGATAAAACAATGGGTTTGCTCTTGGTAAGCTACTAAGAAAAAATTTGGAAAATGAGGAAGGAGAAGATAATTATGGAAGGATATCACCTAAGTATAACAGTAATTTCCTGTTTTCACTCGAACCAATCGAAGATAATATTCTGTTAATTACACTAGATGATACAGGTGTATCCTTACTCCTTTAGGGAACTTAGTTAACCTGCAAGCTAAGTTGATGGAAGAAACATATTCTAGGAATGAATCCTTGTTTAGGCAGAATTCATAGTTAGGGAAGAGTTTTGTTTTAGGCAATACTCTTAGTTTAGGAAATAGATTCCTAATAGAAGTCCTTAATCGGGCTGAGTACGATGAAGCCTATAAATAGAGAGCTTTGGCTAATAGCTAAACACACGATACTAGGCACGAGAAAACCTAGAGAAAGCTTACAACAATACTTGTGCAAGCTTAGCAAACAGTTTAAGGTTAATCCACTGTTTAGAGAGATTGGAGCGTAACAAAGAGAGAATTGTAATCGTTTTCTTGTTCATAATCTAAGAGAAGATATTTTCTTCGAATTACTACTTGTGTTCTGTTTTCTAAATTTCTCGTCTATTATTATTCCGAATTCCTCCTTTATAGTAATAGTTACCAAGGTATAGAGATCAATACGTATCAAGTTGGCATCACGAGCAAGGTTAGTTTTTAGGGTAAATCCCCTGTGGTTTATGGTTTTCACTAGATCTCTCTACATAAAGCTTGGTGAGGTACTCGAGAAGTTGGAAGACGTTAAGAAAACAAGGGGATCAAGGATGACAAAATCAGATGGTGATCCTAAGGAAGGCGAACCACAAACTATGGAAGAAAAGGTGGTTATGCTAGACAGACATGAAGTCTATTCAAGTTACCCTTCAGGAATTGAGTGAATGTATTCGTTCTCATACACCTAAGAAGAAGACAAAGAAAAAGGTTACACCTTCATCTGAAGCTTCGGAAAAAGATGATTCTGAAGAAGACAATTCAGAAGAAGAAGAAGGAGAGGAAAAAGATGAGGATGAAGAAAAGGAGAAAGAGTTTCTTAAAAGTCCTACATCAACTAAACCTCATGGTAAGAATCTGAAAATTGATTTTCGTGTTGATATTCCACTTTACGATGGGAGTGTCGATGTAGAAAAATTAGATGATTGGATTGAACGTCTAGAGACGTATTTTTCTTTCTTTAAATATTGTTCAAAGGAAAAGATTGCTTTCGCGGCATTGAAGCTACAAAAGCATGCTCTAACCTGGTGGAAAGCTTATCAAAGACAAAACCTAGGTAAAAGAGTATTGTCGTGGAAAAGATTCAAGGCAATAAGTAAAGGAAAGCTGATTTTTATCCTAATTTGGCTACCTTGAGGAGAGATGGTTCAAGTGGTACAACTTGAAGCGGACTTACAACCGAACCGTACAAGAATATACTTCTAATTTCGTAATCAAGCTATGATCTTGGACTTAGACTTGGGGATTATGTTATCTACATGAAATATATTTCCGGGTTCCATGAGTATATACGGAAGGAGTTGAAGATGTTTTCGGTGGATACTATCTCCGAAGCAAGTATAAAAGCTAATGTCATAGAGGGCAGGCTTAAGAAATCTGATTCAAAGGGAAATGCTAAGGTGAAATCTGGAGGTACCACTGTGAAAGGAGGTGAAAGGAGCAAAGAAGAAGGGAAGTCTAGTGACAAGGAAGGTTTGTCTTGCACTCATTGCAAGCAAACAGGTCACACTGTCGACAAGTGTTGGGCTAAGAACCCTCATCTAAAGCCTAAAGGGTTGCAGAGGAAAGAAGCCAAGAAGGCAGCACTAGTCGCTCAAACTCCAAAATAAGTCCACGGACTAACGAAACCCAATTCAAAGCTTTCTCTTATGACAGGGGTAAAAGAAAGACCTTCAAAAGATGATCTTAGGGAGCAACTCTTCACAGTAAAGATGCAAGTCAAAACTTCACTAGTAGATGCTGTTATTGACCCGACAGGAAGTCGAAGAATTTGCTTTCAAATTCTTTGGTGCGAGATTAGGTTTGAAGACTTTCAAACATCCAAAACCATACCCTTTAAGATGGCTTCAAAAGGAAGGGGGGCTTACAAGTTTCACAAAGAAGGCACGTTCAAATTTGCTCTAGATGAGTCATATATTGACGAAGTTACATGCGACGTAGTTCCTTTGGATGTTTGTCAGGTGGTACTAAGTAGTCCTTACTTATGGGATAGAGATGCAACTCTACACAGGAGGGAACAAAAGTACACCTTACCAAAGATGGAGAAAGTTTTGTGATTCGGGCTATTGATTCTCCTCTTGAGGGAGCAAGTTTGATCACAGCCACTCATGCTAAGCGGTTGGTGAATGCTATCACTAAGTTCATTCTCCTTGTGATCCGTTCTCTTAAGGAGAAGCCGAGTAGAGTTTGTTTGGCAGCCTTGACTCCACAACAAGAAGATGACCTAGAAAGGTTGAAGTTGAAGTACAAGGATTTATTTTCGATGTCACGGATTACCGCAAAGAGAAGTGTGGAGCATGAGATCATATTGACCTAGGGAGAGTTCTCTTCCCAATGTAGGTCTTTATCGCACGACCATAGAGGAATCTAATGAGATCAAGAAACAAGTCCAGGAACTTCTAGAATTAGGAATGATAGTGCCAAGTGCTTCACCTTGTGGATCAGCAGTGTTGTTGGTTCCAAAAAGATGGAGGCTGGCGCATGTGTATTGATTATAGAGCGTTGAACAAGATCACAGTCAAGAATCGTAATCCTTTACCTAGGATAGATGACATGATGGATCAGTTGGAAAAAGCTCGAGTCTTTACAAAGTTAGAATTCAAATTCGGATATCATCAGATGAGAGTTCGAGAAGATGACACATGGAAAACTACTTTCAAAACCAAACAAGGCTTGTTCGAATGGTTGGTGATGCCTTTTGGTTTGTGTAATACTCCAGCGACGTTTATGCGTTTGATGAATGATTTGTTACGACCTTTTATAGAAGATTTTGTGATTGTTTACTTGGATGATATCCTAATATACAAAGCAGAACTTGGGAAGAGCATCTCGTTCACGTTGAGAAGGTGTTTAAAGTGTTACATGAAGGCCAACTGAAGTTGAACGTAAAGAAGCGTGAGTTTGGGAAGGAGGAGTTAGTGTATCTCGGATTTATTTTTGGTGGTGGACAACGGAAGATTGATCCAAGGAAGGTTGAAGTGATCACAAAGTGGCCTAGACCTAGTATCAGAATCGAAATCGAGTTTCTTAGGGGCTTGCACCTACTTGCGTAAGTTTATCCGATATTTTTCAAATATTGCAGGACCATTACATGTTTTGACGGGAGCTAAGGCAAAGTTTGAATGGTAGCAAACTCATGAAGACGCTTTTCGCTTTACTAAAAAGAAAGATTTCAGAAGCACCAAAGTGTTGGCATTGCCTAACCTACAACGTACTTTTGAAGTTGAGACCGACGCTTCTAACTATGCATTGGGAGGAGTGTTGTTACGGAGATGGTAAACCAAAGTGGAGTACCATTCTTAATTTTCTCAGTGCTATTAAGAACTACGCACATTATGACAAAGAATTTTATGCTTTATATCAATGTATCAAACATTGGCGAGTGTATCTCTTAGGTAAAGAAGTAGTGGTACATTCGGATCACAAACCATCGGAGTATCTACATGCACGCAGACGAAACTACAACAATCCCTAAGACATGAAGTGGATGTCTTACTTGATGACTTTCAATATTCTCATTAGGTACAAGAAGGGAGTAACAAACAAGCTGGCAGATATGTTATCTCGACCTCCGAAAGCATTAATGGTGGCTATGAGAATTCAGCCAATTGTCCCTCAAGAGTATGCTAATCATACGCATCCAGCAAAGACTTCAAGAAGGTGTTAGAAGGTGTAAATAGTGGTTTAAAAAGAGAGTATGAACTCCGAGATGGATTGTTATACAAAGGTCAGTTACTTTGCATACCAGAAGATGGAGATCGTTTACAGTGGTTGAGAGAGGCACACACTTCCCGAGTTGCTGGACACTTTGGGATGAATTAAACTCTACTTAACCTCCGGCGTTATGTCTTTTGGCCGAAGATGCAAGATGATGTGGCTAAGTTAGTTAGAGGGTGTAAGTTGTGCAGCACATCTAAACCTTCCAACAGAAAATGTGGGTTATATCTACCATTACCAGTACCATCAAGGCCTTGGGAGAGTATTTCTATGGATTTTCTTGGTGGGTTACCGAAGACCAAGTCTGGTCATGATTACTTGTTCGTTGTGGGTCGACCGATTCAGCAAGATGATTGCATTAATTCCATGTACAAAGACGGTAAAGGGAGCCGGTGCAAAGAAAGCTCTTCTTTTTGAGCACGTGTGGAAGAATTTTGGTTTACCTACTTCGATTATTTCCGATAGGGATAGTCGATTCCTTAGTCACTTTGGGATTCTTTATGGAAGATGATGGACACTAGGTTGAAGAAGAGTACGACTTTTCATCCACAAACAGATGGACAAAACGTAGTGGTCAATAGGACTATGGTTCACATGTTAAGGGCATATAATTCTAAGCATCCTAAAACTTGGGATGAGAGTTTACCGTATCTACAGTTTGCTTTCAATAGAGCGATTCACGGTTCTTCGGAAATCACCTTTCGAGACGTGCTATGGTTACTTACCACCTAGTCCTTTCGATCTAGTATTTTCTAGTGACACCTCAATGGGGGAAAGGAAGGAAGTGAACGGCAAAAGGCACAAAGTTCTTGGAGAAGATATCTCAGATTATGCGACTGTTGAAGCACAACTAAAGAAGTCACAAGCCAAATACAAAGCAAAGCATGACAAGAATCTTGTACCTTGTAATTTCGGTATTGATGACTTGGTATGGTTAAAATTAGGTAAGGAACGACTGAAGGGAGAAGGTAAGAAGTTGAAACCATTGAGTTATGGACCATTTCGTATTCTCGATCAGATTGGTGACAATGCCTTTCGACTGGATCTGCCACCTTATCTAGGAATGTACTTTGGCCATAAAATGCCGAATACTTGAAGTTGTTTGAACCACCATTACTTGATGATGACGGGCATGACGACACTATGATCTTACCACGAGTAGAAGACTTATGGTTTGATAGAGAGGAACCACTCAAGGAAAGACCGCATATTGGAGCGAAGAGTGACTAAAACATGACAAGGAGAGAAAGAAGCTTTTCTAATTGGATGTAAAGGTCAAGTTCCTAGCAAGGCTAAGTGGTTTAACAAGGAAAAAGGGACTCTCGAGTTCCCTAACCTTCATTTTAACTCTCACGGGAGTTCAAGTTCTTAAAAGGGGGACCCATGATACAGGTGTATCCGTACTCCTTTAGGGAACTTATTTAACCTCAAGCTAAGTTGAGGAAGAAACCTGAGGGTCGTCAATGGGTACCCGTTACCCGCTACCCGAACCGACCCGCCTAATTGGGTCCGGTTTCGGGCCTCCAAAGTTGGACCCATTAGCCACTTAAGACCCGGCGGGTAATTAGCCCGAATAGACCCGCTTATAACCGGGTCCAACCGGGTCCTACCCGACGGCACCATGGTAATGGGTACCCGTTTATTTAACCTTTTTGATCATTTTTTAGCAAAATTATAGGTGTTTGTACCCTATCCAAAATGGCATACGTGCGTTCCGCATGAGGCTTAAAAGGCAATTTGAATCCGGCTTATTATAGAAGCCGGTCGGGTTATTAAGGAATCCGAAAGGTTTATGGAAGAAACCTACCGGGGCTTATGTTGAAGCTCGAATCCGGTTTAACATGGGAACCGAGGATTTTGTTTGGGAACTCTTGTGGTTTATCATGGAAGCCCAAAGTAGTTGTGGGCCGCTGGCTTATTGATGAGGCTCGGGGTTGGCTGGTTGTCAAGCCCGAAGCTTGGCTTATTGTAGAAGCCCAGAGATCTTTGGGTAAATGGGTTCCATGGAATAATAATCTTAAATTATTTAAGATTTATCCTGGTTTGTGAAAGGATAATGATCTTAAATAGTATTTATTATTATTCAGGATAAAGGATATCCAAGATACAGGAGATTATGTTAAATTAGGGTTTAGCATGAATCTAGAGATTCCAAGTATGTCATTCTTTGGGTGGAGGATGATGCTTAGTTTCTCTTTTTGTCCCATCACCTAAAGTTTCTGACTCTGTGGTTGCGCCTTACAGTGCTACTTTGTATGTTCATCAAATTGTGGAGAACCTCGATGAGTGTATGGTCTTGATAATGAAGCTCTTTATGATATTTGCTTTAGGACTCTAAAGCTCACTACTCTTAGCTGTAAGCTTTCTACCGTGAACTCTGTATATTTTTTTTGTTTTTATTTAGCAAGCTTTCTAAAGTCGAGTTCAATTGTCCAGAAACCTCAAACATCAATCCCATTCCCTCGCTCCACTTTTTCATGTCCTGGATTTGCTCCACTTACATCCCGTGGATCTCAGCAATACTGAGCTCATAGTGTACCAAAGATTTACCCAGCAGATGTGAGAATTAGTATGTTAATTAGGTTTGTTGGATTCATTTCTTCATATGTTTAATCTTAAATTTTTTGATTTAGTTAAATTTTTTTTTTGTTTCCAATCTTAATTATGTATCTAATTGACTAGATGAACAAATAGGAGAAGTGGGTTTGTTTTGAAAATTGAATTCCATTTGACAAACAAGAGACTGCTTTCTTTAATTCCCATGAGATATAATTTTGCAGGAAGTTTAAGGAATATAGAGAATGCGACTTTGTGAAGGTAGGCTAGACACTAATGGAAAAGCTTTTCTTTGAGGTCCTTGTATAGTTTGATACTTGTGTTATACTTGATGTTCTAACTATTTCTTCCTTGGAATTATCTTTGTTTCAAATTGGTGAGATTTAATTTTTGCAGGGAGTTAATATAGAGAATGCGACTTTGTGAAGGCAGCCACACCAATGGAAACAGTCGAAAAGATTTTCTCCTGAGGTCCTTGTATAGTTTGATAGTTGTGTTATACTTGATCTTCTCACTATTTCTTCCTTGGAATTATCTTTGTTTCAAATTGTGTTTGGAAAGATGAGTGTCCGATTTACTCCCCTTTCAAATCGGAGGAGTTTGTATCCCAATTTAAAGAGATTAGGCATGCTCTGTTAAACTCGAGGTGGGTTATTATGTTATATATTGGTGATTGGCTTTTGCTTACACTCATAACTAGTCTTTGATTGCCTCTTATTTGGCTTCTTTGTAGACGAAGGGCACAATAAGTTGACCGATAGATATTGTGTGTGTGAAGTTGGAGAACGTGTGATGAGGATGCTTCTGAAATTCTCGTATGTCTCTTAATTCCGGTTTTTACAAACTCTTTTATGGGTTCATTCTACCTTCCTAAGTCTCGATTAAATCTAGTGCAATTCACATAACCTATTGTTTGATGTGATTTTTTTTATTGTTAACAATCTGCTGCAGAGACTTCTCAAAAAAAAGATGTTCCAATATGTCCTTGTGCCATTGTGCTGCTGGAGTTCCTCCACCGGAGAAACCGAATATTTTCCGTAAAATCGCCTGTTGTTGTTTTACTTCTGAAATTTATTATTCGCTACTTCTTATTGTGTTGGTGTTGGTGTTGGTGTTGCGTTGATGGTCCTTGGCATGGGAACCACAATACCTAGTATTCATACTGTGGGAGAAATAGACTTCATAAGTTTCCTCGAGCATCTGATTCTTCTGTAATTCAAACGCAATTAGAACCTCTTTCTTAATATCCTTTTTAAGATAACTTTGAGAATGCGATCACATCTTAGAATGCGCAGATTTTCATAAGCATATATTTTTTTCTTGCTCTTATAAGCTGAGGTTTTCACTCAATCTAAATGTCTCGTTTAATCTATTTTATTTGGTTTCAGTCGTTCTTGCGGATCGGGTTACTACTCTTGTAGAGACTGTCACACTTTTATTAGCCTTGAAAGTTCGTTATAGAGATATAATTACAATAGAGGAATCATGAGAGTCCACAAATTACTCAAGTGTAAGTTATGCTTTAATCTTTTGTTGTGATTAGCCGGTTTGTGTTAGAATTAGGAGCTTGGAATCCATTACTTGATTTGAGTAACTGGATCCATCTCAAAAGTTCATTGTGATTGTTAACCGCCTCTTTGGTTTATTTTGGAGTCTGGTTTATAGATTCACAAAATATCGGTTATGTAGGATTATTCTTTGTCCTGGATGTTTTCCTCTCGGTATGTGCTTTGTATGTTCTCATGTTATACAAACTCTTGAGTGTATCGCATGTTGAGAAGAATTTATCATAATAAGTCGTTTATGTTAGAATTAGAGCTTGGGATCTATTCCTTGATTTGAGTAAATACTTGGTTTCATCTAAAGTTCAAGTGTCGAGCGTTATTTTTAGGTTCCTTGATTTTAGGTTACGTTATTTTTCTTCAGCGTACTAATGACGTTGTTTCCATTGCAGGTTATGGGAGAACTTGTTGGGGTCATTAAGATAATGCATCAACATATCTCAGATGCCTTCGGAAATAATTGTACGTAGTTATAACGAATTGATCATTATCAGATAATTAACTACTTGGTCTATTGAAAGCTTTGAATTTATAGAATTTCGAGTAGCATAGTTCACTTGCATTCTTAAACAGCATGCCAGGACCAAAACAAAATTCTCCAAGTTGGGTCCATCCGGCTACTTGCACTGGATTTATTGAGTAGTTGAGCATGTTTTTATTTGGTTGCAGCTCACAAGTGTTAGCTTTCAATTATTTTTGGTTAAATTTCATAATGAGCAAAACATTGATAGTTTGTGGAGAGTTTCTAGATCCAGAAAATATATGAATTGCAGGTTTTGAATATATTGCGGTGCCCGTGTTTCGATTTGTAGGCTGTATTGCAGGCCGTGTTTCGATTGTAACCGTATTGAACCTTTAAACTAGAAGCCGTGTCCATCATAATGACCAGGCTGCCCATATTTTTTTATTTGTTATTAGAAAATTGTCACGGTTAATCATGACTAGAAATTGTGACAAAATAGAACACGTGTCACCATTCTTGTGTTGTTATAAATGAAACTAACAGTTTAAATGTTACAATGTCGTGACAAAAACACGTGTCCACTCGAAGTAGTTGTTGCTAAATTTTGGTAACACTTATATGTGTTACTATAACTGTGTGACGAAAGGGGACACGTGTCCTTGGCCGAATTGTTGTAGTTTTGGTGTAACAGTTAAAACCGTTAACATAAATGTAACAATATGACACGTGTCGCAATCATAAAATTAGGTCAATTGTGACTATTAATTATTGTAACGCTTTTAAATGTGACTGTGTCGGCAATTGTCACGAGATATAAACGTTACAAAACTCCATCACAATTATTAATAACGGCCTATTTGTCACAGGCTATACCCGTTACAAATTTAATAAGTAACAGGTATAGCCTGTGACAAAATTCCTGATTTGGTGTAGTGATAGGTATACCCATGAGGCTCGTTGGTAGGCTAGCACAACAACTTGTTCAATTAATGTAGTAGTATGTCGCTGAAGCCTAGCTTGTTAGGCTTCCAACTAGTTAATGTAATACTCATTGTATCCAATAAATAATAGTAATAATAATAATAATAATAATAATAATAATAAGGTTTTGAAATAATCATAATAATAATAATAATAATAATATTGCAGGAATTAACATGGAAGGTAGTGTTAGTTTGCCCCCTTGTGACACAATCTCGCCCCCCCCCGCCGTTTCGGCTCCCTTGGCAAGGTTCCCCATGAGGCCGGTTGAGGCTAGCACAAGAACTTTGTTCAATTAATGTAGTAGTATGTCGTTGGAGCTTAGCTTGTTAGGCTTCCAACTAGTTTCATTTAATAATCGTTATCCTATAATAATAATAAAAATAAAAATAATAATAATAATAACACTCTGGAGACACTCTGGAGCTTAGCTTGTCTCCAGAGCTTAGCTTATTCTGGAGACGCTCTGGAGATTATTCAGGCGATTGGAAACCTGAATCGATTTTCTATTATTACCAACACTCCATCGCAGTTCTTCTCCATCACTCGCTATACCCCGTATCCCGAGACTTTCTTTGCATCGATCGATACCATTAACTCCCATCCCGTCCTTGTTTGGTGACTAGTTAGGCCGATTATATTCATATGCCGACTACGAGCATCATCTTCCCAATCTTCATCTTCATCCCGTATTGCCCATTCCCCAACGTTTGGGTTCTTACGCATCTTCCGCGGGGTGTTCTCTGACCTCGGCTTCTTCAACATACTATACTCCACCCCGCATTGATTCGGATGATGATGACGATCCCTTATGCCACCTGTCCTTTCAAACAATTCGACGGGTGTCTAGATGGTGTGGGAGGCCAGGATATGTCAAGACTTCAATCCTCAAGCATATACAAGACAGGCACATCCCAACTAAAGCATCCATCGATGTCTGTCGAGACAGAATCTGCAATGAGGTAAGTGTGTACTCAGCCTGGGAAAAATTATTACGTCAATTACGCATGTGGCTTTGTTTCCCTTGCTTCATGTGGTTTTCTTGGAAGAGACCCTGTCGAGGACATGCTTGGTGGTATCTGAAAGGACCTTTCAATGGCGGAGGAGCAAGATTTTCTAATATTTGGTCTGGACAAACCTATTTCACCCATCCCCTTGTCGTTGTTGATCAATGTGCAGAAGGTCGTTCTTTCAGCCGATGAACTTTGGGCTGTCTATTGAGACGCTCAACTTGCTATTTCTAAGCAAATTACAACGACTTCCAATATCCCTTCACGGTGTAGATTAAATTTCTCTCGAACCTTAAAATCTGCTCTCGACAAGGTTATATCAAATCCATCCGAGTTACGGCCATGGATTCATTTTCACGCTTCTTCCCATCTGCACGCTTAGTCTCTATATTCCTAAAATGCAATGGAAGAAAACAGTCCGGTGCCGAGGAAGAAAATCCAGACCAACACCATCAACCTTGCCCTGGATAAATGGAAGGAACCTCAGGGTTGTGCTTCTCTACTCCACCAGATCCTAGAAGCTAACAAGGAACTTCAAAAGTGCAGGAAAAACTCTAAAAGCCACGGAAAACTAATGCCCAGTGCCTCTGAAGAAGCTTAGTCAAGGTCACTATACACGCCCATTCGCATCCTCTCCTCCAATGGTGTTGCGCCGACACCGACGCCACCCTTGCCGAGCTACGATGAAACATCCTTACACTTCCTCCTGGTCATTCCTTCATCTATTGTTGACGCTGTGCCAATTTCAATCGACAACCAAGCATTACTGCGTGCCATTGTAGAGTTTTCAAGGGAACATCGTGCGGTAGAGATTTGGCCTCCGTGCACGGCCTCTTAGATGCATTAAGTGGGCATTTCTTTGCTTGTCTCGGATGAACTTCTTTCGTCCATGGCGGTGTAGTTAATCTGTGGTTGTCGCCAATGTCCTCCCTCCCTTGGAGAATACATAGCCGAGTGCCCCATTAACGCCACTCCTAAAAAAACCGACGGAGGCTTACGACCAATTGCTACCCGGTACCATTTGGCGGCGGTTGTGCTCAAGGCGGCGGCTTCAACATTTTGCAAGGATATGGCCAATTATCTAGGTGACCATCGGTTTGGTGTCCGCATCCCTTGTGGAGGCGAAAGCATCTTACACTCTGCGAATAGGTCAGCCTCGACCTCAAAGGTACACACAGTAACCTCACTATGATGCTCATCGACTTCACCAACGCTTTTAACTTGGTAGACAGATCGACGCTCATCCAAGAGGTTCGAGCCAAATACCCCAGTATATCGCGCTGGGTTGAATTTTGTTATGCACAACCAGCCCGGTTGTACTATAATGATTCCGTATTGGCCTCAACCCGGGTGTGCAACAAGGGGATCCGTTAGGTCCTTTGCTCTTCGCCTTGGTCTTACACCCTCTCGTTCGCATGATTGCCTCACAATGTTCTCTCGGACCTTCATCGTGGTACTTAGACGACGACACCATCATTGGAGACACAATGGAGGTGTCCAAAGCTCTCTCAATTATACAAAACGAAGGTGTTGCGAAAGGGCTGCACTTAAACATAAGGAAGACCGAAATCTTCTGGCCTACTACTGATCCAAGGTCCCTTGCTGAGATGTTTTTCCATCCAATATCGGCAGACCACCGGTGGTGTGAAGATACTAGGGGGACCATGAGCCAAGACTCGCAATTTTGCAGTCAGATGGTTATGCACAGGGCGGAAAAAACAGTAAAACTCATGGATTGTGTTAAAAGCTTGAAGGATCCTCAATGCGAGCTCTTGCTGTTGCGCAATTGCGCTGGAGTGTCAAAACTCTACTTCACCCTCCGCACGACGGACCCTCAAGTTCTGCAGCCTGCCATAACATACTTTGATCAGCACTTGGTTACATTCTTACAACACCTAGTCACCATGGCGATGGCGCGGTTTCGGTTCTCTTCAACAAAGGTTAACAACCCTGCCTATGAAAGATGGAGGTCTCGGAGTGTATACGATGCACGACACTAGCCACTACGCTACGGCTTCCCAGTTGAGACGCGGCAATTTCGGCGTACCATCCACACTCAAGTCGATATTTACCCAAGCTCTAGCTATCAACATGCTCTCAACAAGTTCATGCGGGAGGCTGCAGCCTTTCTCCATTGTCATTCGATGTTACTTCTCTTGCCCCACGGCTATGAAAAATTCGGCGATTCGGTATTTGGTCTGTGAAGAGAGAGGTTTCTTCCAAGTTCACCTTGTCCACAAGAGACGCAATTTTGTGGTAGATTAATCCAGTCGACCATGCTTTGGACTATCTCAAGGCTATCCCATCCCGAGGTCAAACCAATCTATCGGTTCCGGGCGGATTTAGAGCAATCACCCAATATCGCTTTGGTATACCTATATTTCCGAGGATGCGTATGCCCTACGCTGCTGACTTAGGACCATGGACATTTTCGGAGATCCCGCCCTCCGTTGTCTGCGGCGAGTAGGCCTAAATTCCGTCACGACTTGGTTCGAGATGTCATCCTTGATATATGTTTGGTCAATTGTTGCTTTGCCAGAAAAGAAACCTCCTAGGCTTTACGACGGCCAATGCTTAGGTCGAAAGCCTGCGGATATTCTGGTGTATAATTGGGAGAATGGGTTGAGTACTTGCTCGATGTCACTTAGGTGTATCGTTTTCTGGTGGAGGGGGTCCAGTTTCACTCCAGGACATGCTATCACTTCGCCGTCGACCCGCAAACGCAACAAATATTTGGACTTATGCACATCTCACGGCTCGGCTTTGTGTCTTATCCTTCACTACTCTTGGCGAATTAGGCGAGGACATGGTTGTTTTCCTAAGAAGATTGAAGAACTGTTTGGCTAACTACGATGTTAACAGCAAAGTCGGTGGCTCTCTCTTTCACAGGGTAGGCTTAACAATCCAGAAAGGGGTTGGAGCACAGATCGTCGCTCGACTCCCACCCATTGATGTACCTAATGACGTGATGTAAACTCAAATTATTTTATAATAATAATAATAATAATAATAATAATAATAATAATAATAATAAAAAATAGGAACTTCCTTGAAGCTATGATGCCAATCATAAAATAGGCAGTGCCCTTTTTCATAGAATAGGAGTGGCGATTCAAAAAGGGGTTGGCGCCCAGCTTGTCGCCAGGCTTGCCTTCCACCGACCTGTAAACTTTTATTACAATATAATAATAATAATAATAATAATAATAATAATAATAATAATAATAATAATAATAAAAGCCTTGTGGCGTCCCTTTTATGATAATAATAATAATAATAATAATAATAATAACAACAAGCCCTAGCTCAGCTGGTCATCCCGTTCCCCAAAGTTTAATGCGCTCCAGGAGGTCCCAGGTTCGAGTCCCCAATGGCGTAATATTGCATAGGAATTAACATGGAAGGTAGTGTTAGCTTGCCCCCTTGTGACACAATCTCGGCCCTCCCGCCATAGTTTCGCTCTATTGGCTAGATACCCATGAGGCTCGTTGGTAGGTTAGCACACCAACCACATTCAATTAATGTAGTAGTATGTCGTTGGAGCTTAGCTTGTTAGGCTTCCAACTAGTTTCATGTAATAATATTTATCCAATAATAATAATAATAATAATAATAATAATAACGGGCCCCTAGCTCAATTTGGTCATCCCGTTCCCAAAGTTTAATGCGCTCGGAGGTCCCAGTTCGAGTCCCCAATGGCGTAATATTGCAGGAATTAACATGGAAGGTAGTGTTAATTTGCCCCCTTGTGACACAAATCTCGCCCCCCCCCCATGCGTTTGGCCCCCTTGTGCAAGGTTTCCCATGAGGCCATTTGGTAGACTAGCACATCCCCTGTTCAATTAATGAAGTAGTATGTCGTTGGAGCTTAGCTTGTTAGGCTTCCAACTAGTTTCATGTAATAATAATAATAGTTTCACAATAATATTTATAATAATAATAAAGCCCGTGTGGCATCTCTTCATAATAATAATAATAATAATAATAATAATAATAACTAGTTTCATGTAATAACGGGGCCCTAGCTCAGCTGGTCATCCCCGTTCCCCAAAGTTTAATGCGCTCCCGGGGAGGTCCCGGGTTCGAGTCCCCAATGACGTAATATTGCAGGAATTAACATGGAAGGTAGTGCTAATTTTCCCCCCTTGTGACACAATCTACCCCCCACAAGTTTGGCTCCCCTTGGCAAGATTTCCCATGAGGCCCGCTGGTAGACTAGCACATCAACCTGTTCAATTAATGTAGTAGTATGTCGTTGGAGCTTAGCTTGTTAGGCTTCCAACTAGTTTCATGTAATAATAATAATAATAAAATTTATAATAATAATAATAATAATAATAATAATAATAATAAAGAGATGACGTCCCTTGTGGCGTCACACGTCCCTTTTATAACCTAACCTTCTCTAAGAACGGTCCCTAGCTCAGCTGGTCATCCCCGTTCCCCAAAGTTTCATGCGTTTTAGGAGGTCCCAAGTTCGAGTCCTTAATGGCGTAATATTGCAGGAATTAACATGGAAGGTAGTGCTAGTTTGCCCCCTTGTGACACAATCTCAGCCCCCCATCCGGGCTTCGGCTCCCTTGGCTAGGTTACCCTTAAGGCTCGGTAGGTTAGCACAAGAACTTTGTTCAATTAATGTAGTAATATGTTCATGGAGCCCGACATTGTTGCTTAACTAGTTAATATAATATTCTTTATCTAATAATAATAATATTTTAAAAAATAATAATAATAATAAAAATAAAAGCCTTTGCGGTGCCTTTTTAATAAATAAATAAATAAATAATAACATGGAAGGTAGTGTTAGCTTGCCCCCTTATGACACAATCTTACCCCCCAACTTTTTCGGCTCCCCTAATGAATAATATTAAATTTTATATAATAATAATAATAATAAGAAGAAGAAGAAGAAGAAAGAAGAATGGGCCCTAGCTCGAGTGGTCATCCCCCGTTTCTCAAAGTTTCATGCGCTCCCGGAGGTCCCCGGTTCGAGCCCCAATGACGTATATGCGGGAATTAACATGGAAGGTAGTGTTAGCTTGCCACCCTTGTGACACAATCTCGGCCCCCATCCGCCGACTCCTTGGCTAGGTTACCCATGAGGCTGTTTGGTAGGTTAACACGACAACATGTTCAATTAATGTAGTAGTATGTCGTTGGAGCTTAGCTTGTTAGGCTTCCAACTAGTTTCATGTAATAATCGTTATCCAATAATTTTATAATAATAATAATAATCATAATACTTTTGTTGGTGCACAGATTGTTTCCCGACTCCCACCCATTCTTGTGTAAATAATACTTTTGTTTTTTTTTTTTTTTAAATAAAAGCCTTCAGTGGCATCTTTCAATATAATAATAATAGTAAGAAGAAGAAGATGAAGAAGAAGAAGAAGAAGAAGAAGAAGAAAGAAAGAAGAAGAAGAAGAAGAAGAAGAAGAAGAAGAAGAAGGGGCACCTAGCTCAGCTGGTCATCCCCGTTTCCCAACGTTTCATGCGCTCCAGGAGGTCACAGGTTCGAGCCCCCAATGGCATAGTATTGCAGGAATTAACATGAAAGGTAGTGTTAGCTTTCCCCCCTTGTGACACAATCTCAGCCCCCATCCGCTTCGGCTCCCTTGGCTAGGTTACCCATGAGGCTCGCTGGTAGGTTAGCACGATAACCTGTTCAATTAATGTAGTAGTGTGTCGTTGGAGCTTAGTTTGTTAGGCTTCCAACTAGTTAATGTAATACTAGTTATCCTATAATAATAATATAATAATAACCTTGTTAGGCTTTCAAGACTATTTTTCACCTTACGAACTACAAATCCTCAGGTCATCCAAGCAGCAACAAGCCACTTTGATCAACATTTGATGAAGTATCTCACGTCTTCGATCACCTGGATGGCGCCTTCCAGTCCTCTTCAACGAGACTTGCAACTCTACCTATGAAATACCGGGGCTTTGGTGTATACACAAGATTGATACAGTCAAGATTGCTATATTGCTTCATACATTCAGACTCAAAGCTTGCAGCACACTATTCTACAGTCCATTGATACGACATTACCAAGTCTCAACTTTCAGTTTTCCCTCCACAATTTCATGCAGACTTATGGCCTCACTCCTTCAACCTTTGATGTCAATAACGATGCCCCTCATCCTATAAAAACACGTGATCTTGTGATGACGTTATTTTGATGTTATTAAGAGGAGTTACGCACTAAGTGCACCATGTTGAGACAAAGCAGTCTTATGGCAAAGCAACAGGACCGAGCATGCTATGGATTATTTGAAGACAATACCAATTGCTGGGCTAAATCAAACAATGGGACCAAGACAATTTCGCGTTGTAGCTCAATACAGATTGGGCATACCCCTATTCCGTGCTGACAGTTTGTGCACAATGCATACTACCCATGGATATTTTCGGAGACCACAGCTGTCCACTTTGTGCAGCGAAGTTGGGGTTAAATTCCGCCATGATTTTGTACGGGATGTGTTGATGGATATCTGCTACAAAGCAGGAGTCGACCAAGAAAGAAGCACCACCAAGGATTGTTGTCGAATCAGCCATACCCCTTTGAAACCCGCAGATATACTTGTACACTGTTTGGAGGATGTCCGAGATACAAGTTTTGATGTCACAGGAGTGTCACCCTTTACCGAAATGGGATTCGAAGCTTCACTCCAGGACATGCCATTTACGCATCTCATTACTACGCAAAAGCATTAAATACCTCGCATAATGCATATCACATGGTTTTGAGTTTAGAAGTCTTGACTTTTACTACATTGGGCGAGTTGGGTGACGATATGATTGTCTTCTTGCAGCGATTGAAGAGCTGCCTTGGTAGTCATGATGTGAATAACAAAGTAGGTAGTTTTCTTTTTCAAAGGGTAGGGTTGGATATTCAGAAAGGAGTCGGAGCACAATTTGTTACCCGATTACCAACCAAATCTGTGTAAATTTTTATTTTTCTTTGTTTTTAATAAATGTTTTGTTATATTTCATAAAAATAATAATAATAATAAAAATAATATTGGTGCTCAGCTTGTTGCTAGGCTACCAACCACTCCTTTGTAATTTTTTTCTATAATAATAATAATAATATTATTATTATTTAAAAGTTTGCCCACCATTCCTTGTAATCCCTGTAATCTTGACCTTGTTCTATAATAATAATAATAATATTTCATAATAATAATAATAATAATAAAAAAGTTTTTGTTACATTTAATAATTCCATTGTGCAAAGCGAAGTTGGTATTAAATTTAGGCACAACTTGGTAAGGGATGTCGTTATGGACATTTGCTATAGGTCTGGCGTTGCAGCTGGGAAAGAAGTCCCTTTAGGATTTTTATCTGACGATGATAAAGCTATCAGGCCTGCCGACATCCTCATATATAATTGGGTCAACGGCCAAGATACATGTTTTGACGTCAACTGAGTTTCACCATTTTCAGGCGGATGGATTTGTTACTTCACACCTGCCATTCCATTTCTGCGGCAGTTGTTCGTAAGCGCAACAAGTATTTAGACAAGTGTACGTCACAGGGATATCATTTTTGCGCCTTGGATTTCTCGACTTTGGGTGAGCTTGGAGATGACCTCATTATTTTGTTGCGGAGATTGAAGAATTGTCTAACCAACTATGATGTTAACAACAAAGTAGGGGGTTTGATTTTCCATAGGGTAGGTTTGGCTATCCAAAAGGGAGTTGGTGCACAATTTTTTGCCCGACTCCCACCCATTCATGTGTAAATAACTCTTTTTGTTTCTCTTAATAAAATCCTTGAATGGCGTCTCTCTTAAAAAAAAATAGTAATAATAATAAGAAGAAGAACGGGCACCTAGCTCAGCTGGTCGTCCTTATTCCCCAAAGTTTCATGCGTTCCAGGAGGTCCCAGATTCAAGCCCCCAATGGCGTAATATTGCAGAAATTAACATGGAAGGTAGTGTTAGATTGCCACCCTTGTGACACCATCTCATCCCCCCATCCGCTTTGGCTCCCTTGGCTAGGTTACCCATGAGGCTCGCTGGTAGGCTAACACAACAACCTGATCAATTAATGTAATTGTATCTCGTTGGAGCTTAGCTTGTTAGGCTTCCAACTAGTTTCATGTAATAATCGTTTAGCTACCTTGCCAATCAAGGATGGAGGGCTCGACATCTATACAATGGCAGATACATCGAAGTATTGTTATTCGGCTTCTTATGGTCAGACCAAACATTTGCAGGAAACCATTTTACAATTCTCACCGTCAGCTGACCTCAGTCCTAGATACGTACAGGCTCTTCAATCATTCATGCAAGCTTGTGGATCATCTTCTCCCAATTTCAGCATCACTGCTGCTGCCCCTCACCCCATGAAATCATTGGCAGCAATATACTTTGGTTGTTAAGGAACACTTTCCTACTAGCTTCAACATGAATGAACGCCAATCACTTATCCTGCAATGCAACATGCGAGAACATGCAATGGGTTTTCTTTAAAAGCAGATCCGATTAGTGTATTGAACCAAGTTATAGCACCATGACAGTTTCGATCCATTTTTAAATACAGGCTTGCTATACCTTTCTTCGAGGAAGATAGCAGATGTTTCATATGCAATAGACCAATAGATATTTATGCGGCACCCACGCAGTCCATTGTGCTAGTGAAGTGGGTTCGAAATTCAGACATGATATGGCCCGCGACGTCCTTCTAGATATATTTTACAGGTCAGGTGTTGTGGCTCGTAAATAAGTATCTCTAGGGTTTCTTTCAAACACTGCCAAAGAACTAAAGCCGGTAGATATCATTGTCTATAATTGGGAGACGACAAAGATGTCTGTTTTGACGTCACCGGAGTTTCACCTTTCACAACTGCCAGAACTCAAAACTTTCCTCCAGGTCAGGCCATTAATGCGGCAGTTAATCGTAAGCTCACAAAATACTTAGATAAGTGCACTGCGCATGGCTATGGTTTAAAGCGCTTGCTTTCTCTACCCAGGTGAATTGGGAGAGGACTTGGTTATCTTTATCAAGATATTAAGCAACCAGTCTATTCAGTCATGATGCGAATTGCAAAATAGGTAGTTCTTTGTTCCATAAGCTTGGAATTATTATTCAAAAAGGTATTGGCGCCCAGCTTGTTGCTCGGCTGCCTTCTACCGACTTGTAATAAACCTATTTTCATCTTGCTAATAATAATCAAAATAATAATACAACTCAAAAAACTAAAATAATAATAATAATAGGCGGGGAGAGTTGGTGTGCTTGTTGGTGGGGAGAGTATTTTACATACTGTTAATAGCTTACTATAGTTGAAAGGTCACTCGGATACAATGTCAATGCTGCTTATTGACTTTTCCAATGCTTTCAACATGGTGAGTAGGTATCATCTCATCAAAGAGGTTCGTCTTCACTGTCAGTATTTATCATTGGGTAGAGTTTTGTTATTTGCGACTGTTAAACTCTATTATGACCAATATATATTATCTTCTGCTCTCGGGGTTCAATAAGGGAGCCCCTCGGTCCCTTGATTTTTGCGTTGACTCTTCATCCTCTTGTGAATACTATTGCTTCTCGTTGCACCCTTGATTTTCATGCTTGGTACCTTGATGATGGCACCATCATTGGGGATACTTTGGAAGTATCCAAGGCACTGCGTATAATAGAGGCGGAAGGACCTAACAGGGGTTTGCATCAGAACGTTCTTAAAACCGAAGTCTTTTGGCCATCTATTGATCCTAGAAGCACTTTAGACGGTGTTTTCTCCCCAGATATTGGTAGGCCTTCTAACGGGGTTAAGCTTCTGGGAGAACCTGTGAGTTTGGATCCGAGCTTCATTAGTGATATGATGTTGACCAGGGTGAATAAAACTGTTCAACTGATGGATGCAATCAAAAAACTCAAGGACCCTTAGAGTGAGATGTTATTACTTCGTAATTGCACTGGTATGTCTCGTTTATATTTGTCAATGCGTACTACCAATCCAGCAACCTTGCAATCAGCCACAGATCTTTTTGACGATCATTTACTCAAGTATTTGAGACTCTTAATTACTTGGAGATGGTGCGAGGTTTGGTCCTCTACAGAGCGACAGATACTTTGCCTATCAAAGATGGTGGTCTTGGCATCTACACCATGGCGGACACCCGTACTTACTGTTTCCTTGCTTCTCAGAATCAGACCGCTTCTATACAGAAGACAATTTTGGGTAGTTTATCTCAACAAACAAAAGGCTCGCTTATGCTTGGATCTTTCGAACTTTATTCGGGTATGTGGATTACCTCCTTCTTACTGATGTCGATGATACTTCCCCCCTTCCATGCATTCCCCCGGCAAACACTTATTTTGACGCAATTAAGAAGCAAATCCCACATCAATTTTCCTTTGTCTCAGCAAGAGATTCTATTTTGTAGCAATGTAACCGTATCAAGCATGCTCAAGATTATCTACTAGCTGTACCATTCAGTGGGCTTAACCAGTGCATTGGGCCTAGACAGTTTTGGGTTGTGCCTCATTGTCGCCTTGGTATTCCTCGTTTGTTGAGAATGGCTTATGCACTAGTTGCAACAAAACTATGGACATTTTGGTGATCATGCGCTCCATTGTGCTAAAAAGATGTTTGAAGCAAGTTTCGACCTTGATGTGGTCCGTGATATTACTATTGATATTTGTTACAAAGGCTAGTGTACATGCCCGCAAGGAGGTTTCTCTTTCGGGTATTGTTTCGTATGAGAATGAAGACTTGAGGCCCGCCGATATCCTTGTCCTCAACCGGGAAAACGGCAAGATGTCCGCATGGATGTTACCGTTGTCTCGCCCTTTCTTTGGTGATGGTGTTCGTTCTTTTGTCCTGTGGAAAGCCATTTGAAAGGCAAGCTTTCAAGGAAGCGTGCTAAATATCCGGACAAGTACACTTCACTCCTGTTATGGTCTTGGGGTCTTGGCTTTCTCTACTTTGGGTGAGCTCGGCGAAGATACTTTATGTTTTTGCCGTCCGAAGAATTGTCTTGCTAATAATGACGCTAGTAGTGGTTATGGTAGTTTTGTTTTTCATAGAGTAGGCATTGCTGTTCAGAGAGGGGTTGGTGCCCAGCTTGTTGCTAGGTTGCCAACCAGTAGCTTTGTGTGATTCTGAAGATATATTAATTATTACTATTATTAAATATAATAATAATAATAATAATCTTTCTTTATAATAAGAGACCCCCAAAACGCCACATGTCGTGTCCATAATCATTCTAATCTGTGGTGAAGCCACATCAGCAGACCATTCCACGTCATCGTCATGTACCTTGCCAACTCATCCGAACTAAAGAGTTGCAACCATTGAATCAAAGGTCACCTTTTGGGATACTAGATATCAAGAAACGCCACATATTCTCCAAACGACACATCCCAAGCTTTTGAATAACCACAAAATACGCAAATGGAGTTAGTTTATTTGAAGCATTAGTTTGTGGCTAGAGGGAGCACGAGATTAAGATCAAATCAATGTCAGGTTCTTTAAACTTTAAAGTTTAAAAGCCTGCCAAAATAACAATATTGATTACATGCATGTTCTTCCATAACAGAGACTTTGAGATCTTATTATCAAAAAAGACAAAGAAGATTTTACATTCAAAGAAATCACCCAATTTGTTAAGTTATCGTCTTCTTGGATACCATTAATTTGGGTTGCAGTATAATACAAATGAATGAAGAAACACCATTAATTTGGGTTGCGAGTGTACCAGGAACAAAAAAAAAATATCCCCGGAACTGTGTAAGAATCTAAATTATTGTATATGATTTTGTACTCGACTGACAACTTAGAAGAAATTCATACAGGTAGGAAATAGATGGTTCCGAACTTGAAGTTTGGTTTCTTTTGTCACCACTTGGGTTATTAATCTGCTTTTTTTTCTATACTTCATTTTCATCTATGTCTCTGTTATTCATTTTACTAGGTGTCCAAAGCATTCATTGATCTCGATGGACAATTGGACACGGTATAATTTGTAAGGTTAGCTCCATTGCTTAACCTGGTCGAAAGAGATAAACACAACTTTATTGATTTTCATTTTTACTGCAGATGAACAATAAAAATGGGCAAGACCCATAAAACTTTTTTTTTTTTCAATGTTCTCACGTCAAATTTTACAATAAATTAAGAAGAGTTAAATTTCTTTGTTTACTGATTAGCAGCCTCTACTAGCTTTACAACATTGTTTTCCACCTTATCTAATAACCGTGTTAATTATTTTTGGTTAACAGAAAATCTCATGTCACTTATGTCTCTTTCCCGGATAATAACAGTGAGTTATTATATCTACTGCTTCGAGTTTGGACGTTAATGCAGCAATCTCCAACACGGGCGTTTAGAAGATAAGAAATGGATTACAGAGACACATAATGGCTGCTAATATACCAATCACCAACACAAAAGCATCCAGATGAATTCACCACAGAAGAAAATTTCGGAAGACACTGTAGCAGGCAGTGGTTCAAACACCATGAAACAATCGTACTTATCGTATCCCTTAGGCTCATGAACTCTGGATTGGTACTTATATATTCATACAGGTCAGTATACCTATTCTGAATGGTAAAAGTGGTTCTATTCACAATTTTGTTCATAGGGCCATAACTTCTTATGCCCTACGCATGTGTATCGTTAGGCTGTCTTATAAAAGGTTGTTCACTTTCAAGTTGTGACGATTCAAGAGGAACTCTTCAAAACTGATAGAAAACCACTTTTCTGTTGCTGGGATGTTTCATTCCTGTGCAAGTAATAACATAACCTTTTGAAAAAAAAATCGTTGTAACAAATGAAGGATTATATGTCTAAATGTGAATCACTAACATGACAGATATTCATATTAAATTTTATCCTTTATGCTTTACGCCTTTACCTGACTAATAACATTTTGATATGGCCATTATGGTTGTGAGGAGCAGACTTCCGCTAATTGATTAGTGAAATGTCTGAGAAAAAATTTCCAGTCTAACATTAACCCTCATGTTTAATCTCAATTAGGAGACATGTTAACCAAATTCAGTTGTTATGTTTGAGAAAATGTGTCCTAACAGGATATAAGCGGGAGATGCATCCGTTGGTTTACCCAACGGAATATAAGAGAAGATATGATATATACAATAAATTTTGCAACATTTCAAATCAAAGAAATAAATTCCAAGAGAATAACGACGGTACCAGATTATACCACTCTTTGAATTTTATTGTTATCATTCTTCTCCTTCTTCCATAATCTCAAATTTTTTTAGTGTTTTCATTCGCGCCATTCTCTACTTCAGAACAAATTAGCTTTGAGTCGTTTACTTCTCGAGAACAAATTGAGGTGATTCCTTTATCATTTACATTTTTGAGTTTGCTTTTTTGGTTCTGTTATATTATTATGTGTTTATACTTATGCAAGTTTTCATTCACCAAATATGTATACGTCCTGTAGGAATCGAGGGAGTTATTTCATGAAAAAGACATTCATGGAGATGGAGGTAGGTGCATTTATATTGTTTCATAAATTGATGTACCCTAATGCTAAAGATCGTAACAGTATTACAATAACTGGGTACACTATTATTCGCCTTATATTTTTAGAATTAAAATGGTTAGAACTACTAAGAGACGATGTCATCAAAAGTAACCCAATTTGCCCAAACCATACATGATAATCAAATTGAAGTAACCCGAAAATGAGTGCAGTTGGGGAATGAAAAAGCGAAAAACAGTTGGACAAAGATATGATCAAAGATTATGGAACAAAGATGCCAAGTTAAAGGATATGAGGCTTTAGTTGAAAATAATAAAGTAGGGCCAGTTAATGTGAATTGTACGCACAACAACACACCCCCGGTGCGTATGCACCGGGTTAGAGGCTTGTAATAATAATAATAACACCTCTCATTACTGGGGTGGTTAACTTATGGTTGGCTGGGAAATGTCCATCAGCGTTAGGTGAGTACATTGCGAGTGCTCCCTTAACACCTATCCTTAAACTCCGTATGGGCTGCGCCTCATTGTGGTTGGTACAATATGGCTGAGACTTTGCTCGAAGATTGCTAAAATAGTTGGTAAAGACATGGCTTTGTATCTTGAAGATCATCACTTGGTATAGGCGTACCTGTGGGTGCGAGGGTATTCTTCATGCCGCTAATGAGACTCTTGGAGATGAAACGTACGCATAACACGATGTCTATGCTTCTAATTGACTTTTCTAATGCCTTCAATATGGTTTATCGAACCACGTTAATCCATGAAGTTAGACTTAGGTGTCCTAGCATCTCCGGATGGGTGGAGTTTTGTTATGCTACACCGTGAGCTTTACTATAACGAATGCTGTTTCTTTCATCTGCCCTTGGTGTGCAACAAGGGGATCCTCTAGGTCCTTTATTATTTTCCTTGGTTCTACATCCTCTAGTGCACATGATTTCAAGCCAGTGCAATCTTGATTTGCATGCATGGTATCTGGATGACGGTACTATTGTCGGTGACACCATGGAAGTGGCCAAAGCTCTCTCAATAATCCAGGATGAAGGCAGCAGTCGAGGCTTACATCTTAATATTAATAAGACTGAATTGTTCTCGCCATGCACAGATCCTAGAAGCCAAGAAGATGGAGTTTTCCCGCACCAACGTTAGTAGACCTTCTCGTGGTGTTAATTTGTTGGGAGGTCCTGTGAGTCTCAATATGCAGTTTTGCGTGATTTAGTGAAGAATAAGGTTGACAAGACAAAGGCAACTCATGGATTCTCACAAGCAATTGCAGGATCCGCAAAGTGAGCCGGGCATGACAAGTTGCTGCAGGTGTTTCAAAGCTTTATTTCAACTTACGGACTACTAACCCTGAAGTTCTTCATCAGATTATTCCGTTGTATGATCAACCCTTGTTACAGTTTCTGCGGCACATAATTACAGGTGACGGTGCAGGTTTTGGTTCTCTTCAGCAACGTATTGCTACGCTACCAATGAGGGACGGGGGTCTTGGTGTCCTTACTATGGCGATACAAGCAATTTTTGCTATCTTGCTTCTTGTTTTCAAACAAGGAATCTGGCAGGAGTTTATTCTTAGGCTTCCACCCGAGTCGACCCGAGTCTTGGTTTTCTGGTGATGCTTTGTCTCGATTGCATGCAAGTTTGTGGACTGCCTACTTTCAACATCAACACTATTGCCACTAGTCCTATGAAATCTTTGGCAATGCAAGATTTTGAAGTTGTTAAGAAAGACATTCCTTACATGTTTTCTATGATAGAACGTGACACTATCCTATGGCAAAGTAATAGGCTCGATCATGCTCAAGATTACCTCAAAGCTATACCAATATGTGGGCTTAATCAGTCTCCTGGGCCTCGGCAGTTCGGTAATGCTCTATGTTACGTACTTGGTATACCTATTTTTGAAAATGTAGATGTTTGTGCTTGTTGTAAAAGGAACATGGATGTCTTTGGGAGATCATGCACTTCATTGTGCAAGTGAGGTAGGAATCAAGTTTAGGCATGATTTTGTTAGGGATGTTGTTTCTGGATATTCTTTACAAGGTCTAGTTAGAACTAAAGGAGGTTAAACTTGGACTCTTATCGGATGATGGCAAGGATTTAAGGCCCGCCGACATTCTTGTCTCATAATTGGGATAATGGGCAAGATTTTTGTTTTGATGTTACTGGTGTTTCACCTTTTTCCTAGTATTAGTGGTCGGCTTTTCCTTCCTGGTTTCGCCATTTCTAATGCTATTTCACGTTGCGGCAAAATATTTGGACAAGGTGTCTGCTCATGGCTATGGTTTTGCGTCCTTGCTTTCTCCACTAGGAGAACTTAGTGAAGACATGGTGATTCTCTTGAAGAGGTTGAGAAATTGTATAGCTAATTACGACCTCAATTATAAAATAGGTAATTCTCTTTTTTATATGATTAGGTATTTCAATTCAAAAAGGTGTAGTAGGGGCTCAACTTGTTGCTAGGTTGCCCTCTATCGACATTGTACCTTGTATTTGATTCTTTTGATAATAATAATAATAATAATAATAATAATAATAATAAAAAAAAAAAAATAAAAAAAAAAATAATAATAATAATAATAATAATAATAAGGAGAGCGAGAGAGTCCACAAGGATTTTTCAAAGCCATTTAAAACCCGAATTTTGTTCCGGCATCTTCTCAGGATTTCTATCACAGATTTCCTTCAAACCACCTACTTTCGATTCTCCTTGTTATTTGCTTTCGATTAATACCATTCATGCATACCATCCTTCATCTTCCTTTAAAAGTAGGGGTTAGTTACATGCAACCATTTCGACATGCCCAGGAAACAACGCCATCCATCTTCATCTTCATCTCCACCATCCCATCAACGCGTAACCCTCGTCATCTAGCCCCCCACGACAGCCCTCCTTCATACAATGCCTCCTTCGAGACCATCTCTCGCACGCGGAATCGTATTCACCGCCCATTCAAAGATTTTGATGACCGGTGATGGGGTTAATGGTAGAGGATACGCTGCGACTTCCTTTCGGGAGACACCTTAATCGATAGACATTGTCCTTCCGCCGAGTCCAAGGACCAATGCCGCGACAGTTACGCACCGATAGAAGGATTTATGAGGCCTGGAGAAGATTCGCCGCAAATGCATTGCTTCTATGCAAATAATGCATGATGCTACATGTCTCGAGGAAATCATGCAAACATAACAATGTTGTTATACCAGACCATACAATGGCAAGTGTATGCTACATATCTCATCTCCGACATTGCTAAACCTGGATGGGCCGTGCTTGAAACCCAAACCCCTGGGAGGCAAACCCATCTCGTATCCTTGTCTTTGGAACTTCTCAATGAGGTTTTTCAAAGAAACTTCACAACCATCATCGCATCCCCCACAAAGGTCCGCTTAACCTTCTAGAACCTTAAAATCCCGCCTTGATACCATTTTACTCAGCCCTAGGGACACATCCTCATGGATTAAACTACACTCTCCCGCCAATTTGCACACCGAACCTCTACACCCCAAAAAATTCTTCTGGCACGCTCCGGCACTAGAAAAAAACTTCGTATTGCATCCATTAACCAAGCTTTGGAAACTTGGAGAGAACCAAACGGGTGTATCGACCTACTCACTAAGATGTTGGCGCTGCCTAAACGGAAGCCAATGAGCACACCAAAGGACAAGAAACAATAGGAGATTGCAAATGTACAAGCCTGTAAGAAGAAACTTTCCTATGGGCATTATACTGCATCAATCCGAGTGCTTTCTTCCGATGGTATAGCTCCTTGCACTGAAGCAACGCTGTCTGAGTTGATGCTCAAACACCCTAAAGGCTGACTTACCTTCTATACCTGCTGAACCTGTGGAGTGTGATACCATTTCAGTCGATGCACCTTCCGTTTTTAAGGCTATCAGAAGTTTTCCAAAGGGTACAGCCTGTGGGCGAGACGGATTACGAGCGCAACACCTCCTTGACGCCATGAGTGGGGCTGCCTGCGCTGTCTCTGATGAGCTCCTCTCCTCCATCACCAAAGTGATCAATCTATGGCTCTCTGGCAGTTGCCCTACCGTACTCGGGGAATACATTGCTAGCGCCCACTTACGCCTTTATTGAAACCTCGACGGCGGCATCCGACCCATAGCCGTGGCACCATTTGGCTAAGACTTGTGTCTCAAGCTTGCCGCCATCAAAGGGGGAAAGAGATGACTACCTATCTCGGCGATTTTCAGTTCGGTGTTGGAGTGCCGTGTGGAGGCGAAAGGAATACCGCATTCTCACAATGTAGACGCTTGAACTAAAAGGGGATCGCAGAACATGTCCATGCTTCTCATCGACTTTGCTAATGCCTTCAATATGGTTGACAGGACCTCTCTCATTCGGGAAGTACGACTACAATGTCCAGCCATTTCGCGATGGGTCGAATTTTGCTACATGAGACCAGCAAGGCTATATTACGATGACATCATCTTGTCCTCAGCACAAGGTGTCCAGCAGGGAGACCCCTTGGGACCACTACTTTTTGCCCTTACGCTGCATCCCATCGTGAAATCTATTGCCTCCCAATGTAGCCTCGACTTAAGCATGGTACTCGGATGACTTTAAACCCTCATTGGCGACACTATGCAAGTTTCCAAAGCGCTGAGCATAATTCAAATGCCGGAAGTGCTAGCCGAGGTCTCCATCTTAATCTTACCAAAACCGTCCCCTAACACGCATCCCAAGTCTCGACCCCAACGTTTTCCCAAATCGTATTGGGAGGCCTGCCTCCTGAGTTAAGATTTTAGGAGGGCTGTCACTTGACTTACAAGCATCGCAAAGACATGGTGACCCAACGTGTTGGCAAAACTATTCGCCTTATGCACACGGTTAAAAGGTCAAGGACCTCAAAGCGAATTGTCGCTGCTACGTAATTGTGCAGGTGTTTCTAAACTATACTTTACGATGCGAACGACTTGTCCCGGCCTTAAAAGACGCGATCGTCTAATTCGATGACCATTTATACAAGTTTTTGAGACACCTCATTACAGCAGATGGAGCAGGTTTTGGTCCGCTGCAATATAGGCTGGCTACTCTTCCTATTCGGGATGGAGGTCTCGGAATTTATACAATGAAGGACACATCACACTATTGCTACCTTGCATCGCAGTTGCAAACTCGTCAGGTTCAACAAACCATCCTACACAACCATAACGTTGTCGATCCAAGCCCAAAGATGTCAAAGTCTCCTTGCGATGTTCAATCGTGCATGTGGGATCACCACTTCAGCACCTGCACTTCACTATTGCCGCCCCTTCACCCATGCATTTCATGCATTCTCTTCAAGTGACTCTATTTTGAGGTAGTGAAGAAGAATATACCCACCGGGTTTTGCTATGTCCGTACGTGACAAGGTATTATGGCAATGCAATCAAATGCAACATGCTCAAGACTATCTCCTTGCCATTCCTATAGACGCCCGAACCAAACCCTCGGCCCTAGACAGTTTCTCAAGCATACTTTGTTATCGTCTTGGCATTCCTCTCTTCCCCGAGCATAGTCGGTGCACTAGTTGTAATAGGGATATGGATGTTTTTGGAGACCATGCTCTACATTGCGCCAGTGAAGTCGGCCTAAAATTTAGACATGACCTGGTACGGATGTTTATGTAGACATTTGTTTTCGAGCGTTGTTTCACTAGGAAAGAGGTGTCGCTTGGTCTTGGGTCGATGGTAACAACACTTTGTCAGCTAAAATGACTTATTGGTTTATAATTGGGAGAACGGAAAGGACACCCGCCTAGATGTCACCTAGTCTCTCCATTCACGGTGATATCCAAAGACTTCGTTCCAGCCAGCAATCGCTAGAGCTGTCATCCGTTTCGAAACAAGTATTTAGCCACCGTACAACTAATCTGTTACGGTTTTGGGGTTCTTGCATTTACTACCTTAGGAGAACTTGGCGAGGATACGGTGGCATTTGTGAAGCGCCTAAAGAACCGCATTGCTAACAACGACGCCAATGGTGACTCTGTCGTTTTCTTATTTCATAGACTAGGGATGGCTATTCAAAAGGGTGTTGGGCCCAATTGGTGGCTAGGTTGCCATCAAACCCATTGTAATCATACTTATGATTTTTTTCATAATAATAATAATAATAATAATAATAATAATAATAATAATAATAACTCATAATAATAACACTCTTTATCCAATAATTTATTTCAATTTAAAAAAATAAAATAATAATAATAATAAACGGGCACTCCATTGCGCAAGTGAGGTGAGCATAAAGTTTAGGCATGATTTTGTTAGGGATGTTGTTTCAGATATTTGTTACAAGGCCGGAGTTGCAGCTAGAAAGGAGGTCAATCTTGGACTCTTATCGGATGATGCCAAGGATTTAAAGCCCGCTGACATTCTTGTCTATAATTGGGTTAATGGACAAGATTTTGTTTTGATGTTATGGGTGTTTCAGGTTAGTGGTGGGCTTTCTGTCGCCATTTCCAATGCTATTTCACGCAAGCGGGTAAAATATTTGGATAAGGTGTCCGCTCATGCGATAACCCCGCGCCAATGGCACGTACGGCATGTTGGACCTAGTTGCAAGTCTTGCAAACCTAGGGCGCTATGTTGGGCGTGGTCCAAAGGCATAGCGGCTTGGAAGTATGGCTTGCGACACATGTTGGCATGTGCCAATGGCACGTACGGCCATGTTGACCTAGTTGCAAGTCTTGCAAGCCTAGGGCGCTATATTTAGCGTATGCCAATGGCATAGCGACTTGGAATATGGCTTGCGATACGTGTTGGCATGTGCCAATGGCACGCACGGCCATGTTGACCTAGTTGCAAGTTTTGCAAGCCTAGGGCGCTATATTTGGCATGTGCCAATAGCATAGCGACTTGGAATATGGCTTGCTGTACGCGTTGGCATGTGCCAATGGCACGTACGACCATGTTGACCTAGTTGCAAGTCTTGCAAGCCTAGGGCGCTATGTTGGGCGTGGGCCAAAGGCATAGCGGCTGGAAATATGGCATTGTTGCCATGGTGCAGAAGAGTAATGCTTGGTTTGGCATTGCTGCCATGGTGCGCAGAGTGCTAAGTCTTGGTTTGGCATTGCGCCATGGTGCGCAGTGCGGCTTGGTTTGGCATTGTTGCCATGGTGCGCAGAGTGCGGCTTGGTTTGGCATTGCTTCCATGGTGCGCAAAGATGCGCTTGGTTTGGCATTGTTGCCATGGTGCGCACTATGCGCTTTGGTTTGGCATTCCTTACCATGGTACGCAGAGGCGCTTGGTTTGGCATTGTTGCCATGGTGCGCGAGTGCGGCTTGGTTTGGCATTGCTGCCATGGTGCGCAGTGGTGCGGCTTGGTTTGGCATTGTTGCCATGGTGCGCAGATGCTGCTTGGTTTGGCATTGTTGCCATGGGTGCGCAAAAGATGCGGCTTGGTTTGGCATTGCTGCCACTGGTGCAGATACGACTTGGTTTGGCATTGTCGCCATGGTGCTAGCGCGGCTTGGTTTGGCATTGCGCGGGCTCATGGTGCGCATTCTTTAGTGCGCTTTTGGTTTGGCATTGTTGCTGGGTGCGCAGAGGGCGCTTGGTTTGGCATTGTTGCCATGGTGCGCAAGATGCGCTTGGTTTGGCATTGTCACGGGCTATGGTGCGCCAGGAGTGCGCTTGGTTTGGCATTGTTGCCATGGTGCGCAGAGATGCGGCTTGGTTTGGCATTGTTGCCATGGTGCGCAGATGCGGCTTGGTTTGGCATTGTTGCCATGGTGCGCAAAGATAGCGGCGGTTTGGCATTGTTGCCATGGTGCCGCAAGATGCGGCTTGGTTTGGCATTGTTGCCATGGCTGCTGCAGATGCGGCTTGGTTTGGCATTATCGCCATGGGTGCGCAGATTGGTTTGCATCACGCCATGGTGCGTGAGTGCGCTTGGTTTGGCATTGCTGCCAGCGGTGCGCAGAGATGCGCTTGGTTTGGCATTGTTGCCATGGTGCCAGATGCGCTTGGTTTGGCATTGTTGCCATGGTGCGCAGAGCGGCTTGATTTTGGAATTAGGGTTCTCGTGTTGAAAACTCCTAACTGGGTATTTTGAAAAAAATACCCCTATTAATTATTTACACCCGAGTTAAATGCTCTTAGTTAATGTGTTGCAAGGTAACACTAGGTCATGGGGTTTTACGATTTTACCCTTGTCTAAAAACCACCATCAACATTAAGTCCCCTCGCTAGCTTCTAACAGGGCTTTGTCATGAGGTAAGCATAAGATGGTGACAAACTCGTTAACAAGAAAACGTAAGGAAAATTGAAGGAGGCTTGTCTCGACCTTTATAAATAGGATTTGGAATCCTTGCCTCTCGGGTAGTTTTGTACAAATCGGGAGGCTGGCACACCGGTGGGCCCGGTGCAGCCTGGGCGACGCTTGGGAAGTTGGCGTGAGTTGGGAAACCGAGTGTGCTAAGCTGGGTGGGACCTAAGACGAAGTGTAGAACTGTAAGGCAGTGTAGAAGCCGGAACCATGCGTGCTTGCAGCGTGACTTGGGCCATGTCATTGAGAAGTCGAAATTGGTGGGGCTTGGCAAGGCTGGCCCAACTTGGAAACCATGTTGCAGCGTGACTTGGGCGGATGGGAAGTCGCACCCTTTGTGGGCCCTGTTTCTACACGCGTGATTTTGGTAAAAGGGAAATCCTTCCCTATTTCAAAGTCTTTCACGCTATATATATATATATATATATATATATATATATAAAAAGCCCCTTTTCCCCATTTCTCGCGCTTTATTCTTTCCTCTTTTCATACTAGCGGCAAAGAGAGACCGGCTTCCAGGTATGTCTTCGAGTACTTTTCTCTATCTTTTTTTTTTTTATTCTTTTCACGTAGGTGTAAACCTTAAGAGTAGGCGCTTCCACAATCCTTGCATATGATTCCTTGGTGTGCCTCTTGTAGAGAATATAGTATATATGCAACCAAGGGAATACAGCATATATTGTTTGAACCCGTAGAAATGTTGCATATATGAATTTTCTGTCCCCGAAAGAAATATTTCAACCCCAAGAAAATACATGCGTGTGTATTTTGAACCCGTAGAGGATGCTCCGATATAATTCCAACCCGAAAATCGATACTCAGAGGCGTATTTGAGCCCGTATTTAAAAACTCGCATGTGTATTTCGAACCCGTAGAGAACCCCGTATGAATCCCAAGAAGAATATCGTGTATATGCTTCATATGACTTCGAACCCGTAGAAATATTGTATATATGATTTTTTTGCTTCTTGAAAGAAGTACCACGCGCGCAGTTTTGAACCAATAGAAAAATGCTCCATATATATTTTTGAACCCGAAGAAGGATACCGTAGACACACTTGTACCCGTATAGAATGCCGCGTCTATAGTCTCGAACTTGAATAAAATACATCCTCCTACCCCTTTCTTTTTTTTTTTTATTGTTTGGTACGATTATGTGTCGTGAGATAACTTCGCCTTTCTCCGTTTGTTTTGTGCATATCTTATTACCAAATTGTTATGAAGGAATTCGATAAGATGTTACCCGAACCAAATTTCACTTCGTCGAAGGATGCTCATAATTCCAAGCCGAACATAGATGATGAATTCTTCACTAGAGCCCTCGCCTCGCCGTCAAGAATCACCTGTGTTTCGTGCCAATTTTGCTAACCTATGGTGAGGATGACAGAAGACACGTTCGGCTTCGCCTGAGAGCACCATTCGGTTCTCGTTTCATAAAGGGGTATATTCCTCTTCCAACATTGACTTCGTGGATGTGTCAAAGTCCATTGCGTTCTTTTGACAGATGGGTTGAGTTCATGGTGAGCAAGGAGCATATAAATACCAACTTGACTCGAGCGCAGTCATTGATGTCGCCAAGACCTCAAGAAATCTCCGGGGATTAGGAAGGACATCCTGTGCTTGGTTGCTTTCATCTCCGTTGGTGTTCTGACACCCATACAATCATATGTAGATGGGGTGAGATAACTTTCTCCTTGGAGAGTGTGGCTCTTTGTCAATCTTCCAAGAATCGGGAATCTTAGAATCCAATTATCCGAAAGCGAGGTGAAGATGCGGATGACCTGGCCGCTAAGTTGGGGGATTTCGCTCTGAAAGACTCCATTGCGAAGTCGAAGGACTCGCCCTGGGAAGAGGATGAAAGGTGCCCTTACGGTTGGTGGATATCTCAATGGTTTCCGGACGAGTTGAGCCCGAATGTAGTGCTGCGTTGATCTTCATGTCGCAGATTTTGGCTCTCGTTGTCTAGAGACATTTTTGATGACTCGGTTCCGGCAAGAAGGGAATAAGACCAGAGTTGTTGGCGATTGGCCGTGAAGTTGGCAAAGGGTGAAGTTCTTCCCATTGGCAAGTTGTTCCTTGGTTCCCCGTATGTGCATCCGGATCACCTAGTTGCGAACATGCGAGTTTCAATGGTTTCATGAAAGTGGATTCATATGTGCACGTTGCTTTTCCGCAAGTCCTGGGCTATGGGAGCACTTTGAGAAGTATGCTCCAAACCGTTGCCTTCGCTTCCCGTGAGTTGGGGTGGCTCCCGACCCTCCGATGGGTGAACAAAGGCCCAAGGGTTGGCGTGAGCTTGGCTAGTTTTCTTGATAAGTTGCATGAAATCAATTTTCGTCCATGGGGTCCGGTCCATAAGTCGCTGACTCAAATTGACACTTTTGCTTCGCTCCGCTCATGTCTTTGTCTTCCGATGACGATTTGAGCGTTGGTGAAAACCTGTTCATTCAAAGTCGCTTGCCCTGCTATATGCCGTCTTTCTTCGTGGGGTCTTTCCAGATAGTCACATAAATATTGACCGTGCCGCTCGTCACATGGGTTTCGATCAAGGGGTACCTCTTGTTTACCAAGTGATCCCTAAGGATCATTGCGTGTCGCCCCTCGCTGCCGCCGTGCCCTTCTTTCAAATGGGAAGAGTAACTTCGACGACCTTTGGCTATAATGAGTTTTGGTGCGACGAGTTTACTATGATCCGAGATTTTGTGAATAACGTGGTGGAAAATGTTCGTTGCAAACCTTCCCAGCAGCTCAAGGAGTATCCAATGTTGAGAGATCCTGCGAAAGTTGCCTAGCACCCTGAAAGCCCCTGTGCCAAGGAACGGAGAACGAAGAATCGTGTCAAGGGTTCCGACGGTTTCACAAGATCCTCCCACGGCTCTTGTGTCTTTCAGCTTCTTCCAATAACTGTGTATGTGTCGCCTCTTCATTGGTTTGTCTCAAAACACGTGAATTTCGGGCTGAGAATATGTGTCTTGTTTCCTTCGTGGCTTCAAGAGTGTTAATGCTTTCTTGCTCCTCGCACGCTGTCAGGAGACTCGCGATTTCTTCAAAGAACTCCAGCAAGATTGAGCCTTCTCATAGCGATGATGAGTCGAGAGAGAAGAGGGTTCAACAAGTGAGAGTGATTCCTCCTAGAAGAAATGGTACTGGTTCTCGTTTCTGGAAGTGGTTCTGAGTTTCGCACTTCTTTTCTTTCTTCTTTTGTTTCCTCTTTTGGGAAATATCCGACTCAAATTCGCAGTGGAACTGGTTCGAGGATGATTCTGGGGTAGAGCCGCACGAAAACTTGCCTTTGGTGACCGCCGCCGGTGACTTGAGACGGGCGTTAGCCAATTGCCTGGCACGGATATGGTTCAAACAAGGGATGATTCTCTGATGGTTGTCTGTCAGACATGGAAGAAGACCCCCTGCGAGTAGTGAGGCCACTTGGCAGCGCCATTTTTGATCCCCCGTACTTGGTTCCTTATCCGTGTCATGTGTCAGGTTGGCGCTTTTAGCTGCGTCATTAAGCATGAGGCGTTGTACACTTAATATGGGAGAAGCACTGACATATGGCTACAAACAAGAAAGTTACTAGTCGATTTGCGCCTGTTAAGCGTGTGGAAGAGGCTTTATCTTCCATTGAGGATATGCGTGAGGTAACCGTCACACCGCTTCAAGACGTTATTGCGACCGGGAGCACCATCGCGACGTGTGCGTAGAAAAGGAGTTCAATACTTCGTGGTTTGTCGAAGGCCTTGCCGAGATCCAAAAGTTGAAAGATGCAAGCAATCGAAAGCCTTTCCGCCGAGGAGATTGCACGACAGAGATGGAACTCAAAGCTTTCCAAGATGTTGACTATGAAGAGAGCGGCTCTTGAAGACGCAAAGTTGACTTTTCCAAGAAGAGCAGACTCGTTGACGATTTTCCTTGAACGTTTCTCCGTTAAACTTTCATTTAGGTTCTTTTTTTTTTTTTTCAAAGACATATTGATGTCCTGGTTCAAAACTTGACCTTTGATAGACAAAATGGTAGCTTTTTAGGGTATTGGATTATTTCCTGGGATGAATGGTTTTGGTAATATGACTCGATTATGTTTTGGGAAAAGAATATTGCTTTTATGAAAGTGTGTGCTAGCAATAGGCACAAGACTCAAGAGTATGACGGTTTTACTAAAAACCTAAAAATAGATTGTATATCTTGCCCAATCTGAATTTACTCACTTCATAGGTTTTGCGAACACGCCCCTCTCCATGTAAAAGGCGGTTCTTTGTCGGTGGCTTTGCCGGGTAGCATCCCCCGCAAGTCCCCACCATCGGTAGCTTCTTCAAGAGTCCCTGTTTCTCTGTGTAGTTTTACAACCGATAATCGGGGCGATTGAAGTAATAGCATCTTCATCAAGTCCCCGCTTTCTGTGTAGTTTTACAACTAGAACCGGTCGTCTCGGTAGTTGAGTCGATTGAGTCGCCTTCCCCTACCATCTTGACATCCGGGTCGAAGAACGAGATCGACAATCCGACATTGTAGCCGATGATGATCAATCCTCCCGCCGTGGTCGCCAATTGTTTATGGGTAAAAATCGCTTCGCCGATTTCTAAAATGCGGTGAGGTGAGTGAGAAACCGGTTCAAACCCTAAACAAATATGCGTGAGCACTTTATAGATTCGAGAGATCAATCAGCCTACAAGTCCTACTAAACCAAGAAATGGCCGCTCCATACTTGTTTTCTGGCCACAAAGTGGAGGAGAAGGGTTGATTTGGGGAGGGAAGCAAAGAAAGGTGTTGAGGAGAGTAGTGTCTCGACTTGTATCGTAAATTGAAAGCTTAGAAAGCTTGCAAAGAGATGAAAGCTTTTGGGAGAGCTTGCAAAGTCAGCTTTCCGAGAGTGTAAGTAGTATATTTCTCCCGACCGAGACTTGTTGTCTGGTGGAAATAGGTAAGACCTATTTATACAAGTCGAGATTGAAACGCACTCGGCCTCATGAAGGAAGAGAGTAAAGGGTGAAATAATGGGAGGAGGTGGTAACCGCATGGTTTAATGGGTGAAAACGTTTTCACCATTATTTCCTCTTTTATTTGACCGCTTTATTCCTTTTCACGCTTTCTTAATGTGAGCGTAGTGTACGCCGCATGTTGTGACCGCCAAACCAAAACCCTAAAGAAGCATCCCCGCTTTGTGTTGATGTCTCGAGTGTTGGTTGCATCTTGAGTGCAAGTGGTGCTGCTAATGGCGCGTGTGGCATGTGCCATTGGCATGTGCGGAATGCCTTGGTGGTAGGTTGCATGGTTTGCCGTGCCAAGTTAGGCTACCAACCAGCATGTGTTTGGTATGTGCCAATGGCATGTACGAATGCCTTGGTGGTAGGTTGCACGGTGGTAGTCAAGTTAGGCTACCGAGCGTGTGTTTGGCATGTGCCAATGGCACGCACGCCATGTCGACCAAGTTGCAAGTCTTGCAAGCCTACCAGGGCGCTATATTTGGCGTGTGCCAATGGCATAGCGGCCGACTTGGAATATGGCTTGTGCGGACGTGCAATGCCTGTTGGCATGTGCCAATGGCACGTACGGCCATGTCGACCTAGTTGCAAGTCTTGCAATGGCCTAGGGCGCTATATTTGGCGTGTGCCAATGGCATAGCTGCCTTGGAATATGGCTTGTTAGACGTGTTGGCATGTGCCAATGGCACGTACGGCCATGTTGACCTAGTTGCAAGTCTTGCAAGCCTAGGGCGCTATATTTAGCGTGTGCCAATGGCATAGCGACTTGGAATATGGCTTGCAGACGTGTTAGCATGTGCCAATGGCACGCACGGCCATGTTGACCTAGTTGCAAGTCTTCAAAGCCTAGGGCGCTATATTTGGCGTGTGCCAATGGCATAGCTGCTTGGAAATATGGCTTAAGCGACACGTGTTGGCATGTGCCAATGGCACGTACGGTCATGTTGACCTAGTTGCAAGTCTTGCAAGCCTAGGGCGCTATATTTGGCGTGTGCCAAAGGCATAGCGGCTTGGAATATGGCTTGGCAGACGTGTTGGCATGTGCCAATGGCACGTACGGCCATGTTAACCTAGTTGCAAGTCTTGCAAGCCTAGGGCGCTATATTTGGCGTGTGCCAAAGGCATAGCGACTTGGAATATGGCTTACAGATACGTTGGCATGTGCCAATGGCACGTATGGCCATGTTGACCTAGTTTGCAAGTCTTAAACTCAGGGGCGCTATGTTTTGGGCCAAACGCATAGCGGCTTGGAAATATGGCTTGCGATACGTGTTGGCATGTGCCAATGGCACGTCGGCCATGTTGACCTAGTTGCAAGTCTTTGCAAGCCTAGGGCGCTATATTTAGCGTGTGCCAATGGCATAGCGGCTTGGAATATGGCTTGCGGTACGTGTTGGCATGTGCCAATGGCACGCACGTCCATGTTGACCTAGTTGAAAGACTTGCAAGCCTAGGGCGTTATATTTGGCGTGTGCCAATGGCATAGTGGCTTGGAAATATGGCTTTGGGTACGTGTTGGCATGTGCCAATGGCACGTACGGCCATGTTGACCTAGTTGCAAGTCTTGCAAGCCTAGGGCGCTATATTTGGCGTGTGCAATGGCATAGCGACTTGGAATATGGGCTTGCCATGGTTGGCATGTGCCAATGGCACGTGGCCATGTTGACCTTGGTTGCAAGTCTTGCAAGCCTAGGGCGCTATGTTGGGCATGGGCCAAAGGCATAGCGGCTTGGAAATATGGCACTGTTGCCATGGTGCGCAAGCGGGGCTTGGTTTGGCATTCACTGCCATGGTGCGCAGTGATACGGCTTGGTTTGGCATTGTCGCTGCCATGGTGCGCAGATGCGCTTGGTTTGGCATTGTTGCCATGGTCTTGTGAAAGGCGCTTGATTTGGCATTGCTTCCATGGTGCGCAGATGTGGCTTGGTTTGGCCTTGTTGCCATGGTGCGCAGATGGCTTGGTTTGGCATTGCTGCCATGGTGCTTGCAGAGCGCGCTTGGTTTGGCATTGCCGCCATGGTGCGCAGAGTGCGGCTTGGTTTGGCATTGTTTGCCATGGGTGCGCAGATGCGCTTGGTTTGGCATTGGTTTGCCATGGTGCGCAATATGCGGCTTGGTTTGGCATTGTTGCCATGGTGCAGATATTGCGCTTGGTTTGGCATTGTTGCCATGGTGCGCAGATGGGCTTGGTTTGGCATTGTTTGCCATGGTGCGCAGAGTGCGGCTTGGTTTGGCATTGGTGCCATGGTGTGTGTGAGTGCGGCTTGGTTTGGCATTGTTGCCATGGTGCGCAGAGTGCGGCTTGGTTTGGCATTGTATGCCATGGTGCGCAGAGCGGCTTTGATTTTGGAATTAGGGTTCTGTGGTTGAAAACCCTAACTGTATTTTGAAAAATACCCCTATTAATTATTTACACCTGAAAGTTAAATGCTCTTAGTTAATGTGTTGCGGGTAGCACTAGGTCATGGGGTTTTACGATTTTACCCCTTGTCTAAAAACCACCATCAACACTTCTCTAAAAGTATCTTCAATAGTGCTTGGACATATATATATATACATCTTAGCTGAGATAAAATGTTAATATGTTTTTCGGTGTGAACGACTAGAACCTAAATATAAATTTAAACATCCCCCGCATGTTTATAACGTTCCCGAAAGATTGATATAATGTCTCTCCCCGCCATCTCGCTTAATATCGCAAATCCGTTTACGATTATAAGTAGCTAGATTTTTATGTAGGAAAGTACCTTTTTAGAAAAAACTTTCAACACATTCCATATTGTAACACTGCCGGAAGGTAAACATTACAACCTTTCTTTAGCAATATCCATCAAAGAAAATTGAAAAGCTCGTAAGATAGCCCATCTGCATTGGTACCCTTGGGTAGCATGTTCATGATTCTATTATGGAAGTACATTAGATGTTTATTTGGATCTTCATTACGTATTCCATTAAACTTGGGAAACTCTCAAAATCAACCCTAAATTGTTTCAAAGTCGATGTTGATCGAGTACACCAAGATCTTATTAAAAGCTAAATCCCCGAGTGTACGGTTCGATCATCCACTTGTTTCCTTTTGTGTTTTCTTAGGTTTATCTTTCAATATTGTTCCCTACAGTCTCGTTTTCAATTTGTGGATAATCAATAGGTTTTGGATTCGTTTTCGGTTTAGGAGCCAGAAGATAGATACCTGAAACACAATTCTAGAAAAAGAAATGAAAGACAAAAATTAAAACAAAATAACAATCCACTATGCCACCCCAGTAACGACGCCAAAATTTGATTGCTTGTCAGCCAAAAACAATTATTTCAAGTCTTTTTACTTCACAACTATAACATAAGAGTATAATAATAAGACAAGTACGATCCAAATGGAGATATGTGTAATTTATGTATTTGGAAACTTAAGTGAACGGGGGATTTTGTTGTTCATAATTAATTTAAACTAAAAGCTACTATACTTTCTATTTTTTTGTAATATACTCTCTTGCTTTTCCAATCTTCTCTAATTTGTTTCCTTATTCATTACAGTGGGCTGAATCAAGCAGCGACAAAATTCTATTTGTTTGAGCAATCTGTCAATGGCGATGGAAATATCTTAGTTTCTGTTCAAGTAAACATCACGCCTAATATGGTCGTCATGTAGTTGCTACAGAGAGAGCCGACCCGAAGGCTCAGGCTTCAAAAGCTTCCAAGGCAGTCAAAGCTGGAGTATCCACGATAATGAAGAAGAGTAAGAAGATCCGTACATCAGAAAACATTTCACAGGCCAAAGACATGGAAGAAGGAGAGGAACCCCAAGTACCCTCGTATTAGAGCACAACCAAGGAACAAACTTGCCAATTACCAAATTCTGAAAACCCACTCACAACAGAGTCAGGAACGAAAATGATCGAAAGTAACAATATTCTGGTATTCACTGTTGATACTCATGCAGACAAGAAGAAAATGATATTCATGAAATGAAGAGATTTTTGAAACCAGACAAACAAAGTGAAGACCCTAATCAGGTAAACTCCAGAACTTTTTCATGTGTGCTGATATTGGCTTACTTTCAATTCTAGCTACTTGGGTTCTTGCATATCGTCCTGAATCCAATTCCGAGTGAAAATTTATGGACCATTTATTTACTCCATTCTATGTGCGCTTCTGCTATGATTTCAGACCCAATGGATCGTGAGGTTAACTCCTGATTATGTGCTTTGGATGTTACAAACAAGATTTTTGGCTGGTGTTTTGTTATTTTCATTGAACTATTTATTTAATTGAATGTGTCAGAAGTTCTTGTCAGAAGTTCTTCAATTGAATGTGTTTGTTAGAAATTGAACTATTTATTTAATTGGCTGGTGGTTTTGGCTGGTGATTTTTGTTACAAACAAGATTCTTGTCAGAAGTTCTTCAATTGAATGTGTTTGTTAGAAATTCGATTCTAAATCTTTATGTGAAGTTAAGTACAATTCGAATAGCTTATATGTTGCTTACAAAGTGGAATGTAATATCATTGAATTTGAACCCGAGTTTTATTTTTCAGAAAATGAGTAAAATATTCACTTGAAAGAACATATCTGCAAGAATAACATCTACACAAAACCATTATTGACTCCTCCAACAGCAGAATTTACATCATCCAATTCTTGGTTATCACTAGTTTTCTTTTAGAAGTAATATTACTTTCACCTAATTCATTACGTTTGCGTTTTGCTTCTTTATCTGCAGCTGCTTCCGTTGGAACTTCAGAGACTTTCTTCAAATGAGAATCTTGAATTTCACCAATGTATTTCATTTGTTTTTGTTCCGTTGTATCCGTCACTGAAACTAAGCTCTCCACGTAACTCTCCGACAAAAAGTATCCGTCGATGGTGCCATTTAAATCCAGGATCCTAAGGCTATTATTTTTTCGGTCGTATAAACCGAAACAGTCATCAAGCTTTATTAGAATCTCACAATTTTTAGCAAAATCATAAAACTTCAAGGAACTGGGATTTGCAGTAATAATTTCTTGGGTAATGGAGAATTCCTTTGTCCAAGATTCTCTCACTCCATAATTTTGCATAACCCATACATCAACACGTACCTTGCGGACACTAGAAACTAAGCAAAGGGAATCTCCCAGAACTTCCAAAATCTGTTCCCGACATGTCATAGTTTCTTCAGGAAGCGGCAAATCCATGAACTTTTCACTGTTAATATCAAAGGAGATTATAGTTTCTTCACGAGTGGCGGTATCGCCTGTCCAATGAACTGTTTCACCTAACCAATGAAGAACACCATTCAGAAGCACAGCTTGAGTCTCATCAGAACACGAATAAGGGATATTTTGGCCTCTACTCCATGAACCAGCTGTGTATGAGTAAACTTCCGAATAATCGTCAAGTGTGCCATGATCATCAAAAAAGCCAGTTGCAATGCATACCAACTTGTAATTATCAGTTTTGGCATCGTAACCAAACCCATATGAAAGGTTTTCTATGGCCGTCGGAGCTCTAATGATTTCCCTGTACTCTCTTGTTGATGGGTTCCAAAGATGCATTGTTTCCCTAAAATCTTCCCATAATAAAATCAAGCCATTGCAAGATCCTATAATCGAATGGCAATTATTGCAGCATTATTGTCGTTTGGGTAATCCATCAGCGCATCTCCGTCACACCTGCTTAACGTCGGTGATAATAATGAGGCATAATCAATGGAATAAAATATATCATCTGACTCCCCATCATTGACTCCGATCATAATTTTTCTGCTTCTGAGGTTGTTTTTGGTGGCCGAAAGATTAAGGTGATCCTTTATGAACTTGCGGCTAGAAAGTAGTGCATACCAGTTCGTGCATACAGACTTGAAACATAAGATGGATTTAACAGGTAACCTTAATAAAATCTCTTCCTGGATCTCCTCCGGTAAGCATGATCTTGACATTGTTGTTCGAAAATTGTTCTGAAAACGCAGCAAAATTAATTGACGTTTTGAAAATTTAACTTTCGCTCAGGAAGAATGAGAAGATCTGTTTCTCTTAGCTTTGGTGTGTCTTAAGTGGGTGCTCGGCTTATATAAGTTTTGCTCTCAAATTTCCACTAGGTCTCGGCTTCAAGCAATTGCAGCCTTTGGAAACGAAATAAGAAGCTATCATACGGGCTATACATATAACCGACTAGACAAATCAACGTCCATTGTTTAAGTTTCCTAAACAGAGTAAACTGGACACCGTTATGGAGTTGTAGTTTTCCTACACCGACTAAAATTGTTTTCCTAAGCCGAGTTAACTTTTTTTTTTTTTGGACTTGAAAAGTTAAAATTTTATTGAAAAAAGAAAAAAAAGAATTACAGAAGTAGAAAGCACTAATCAAGTGCCGCAAAAGGGAACTAAACTAAGGCCTGCAAGCCTTAACAACAACTAACAAAGGAACTCTGACATACAAGCAATTGTCGCAGTCTATTTCTTCCTAGCAGGGGTCCTTTTCCCTCTACCAAGCATATCATTATTTGTAACCCCAGGCCAATTGAGTTTAGCAAGTTCTTTTTCATGGTTTACCTTGGATTGCCTTTTTGCTATGCCACTGAATACATTCTTTATTTCGGCTTTCTTACCTAACAAAGGACTAACGTTCACAAGATTATAAACCTTTTGCTCCTTAGTCATAGGTCTCTTTCTAGGTATTTCTTCTAGTGTTATCATCTTCTCAACTACCACACCTTCAATCCTTCATTATCCGTTTCATACTCTGAATCTTCACTAGAATCATCATTGGATTCAATTGTGACTTTCCCATCGCTGACTCCCTTGTTACCCTCTTGTTCTCCAATTTCTTCTTCTCAACTCCCTTTCAAAGATTTATCTAATTCCGCATTTACACTTTTAGCGTCAGTATCTAAAACATAAAAAGGGTTCAGGGAGCAAGGTTGAACTTTAAGCCGAGTTAACTCACCGATATCGACTACCTTTATCCAAACATCAATCAAATTAGGATTACCAGGTGTATAGTTTTCGCCAGAAAGCCATAATTACACAGAAAAATATAAATGGACTACATACCACCAAAAATCATTCAAATCTTATTAAAAGCTCAAAAAATTCCATATCAAAACTTACGTACAAGCCAGAAATCTCATGCCAATTTCCCCAAGTTAGGAATTTCCATTGGTGAATCAGACCTTATGAGTATAAATAAGTTGACAGACGGCACCTTGCAGTGCACTGCACCATAGAAGCTTGGAAACAAGTGATGGACCTAGGAGAGGGCTAAACTTGGCTTTAGCTCAGGTAGCTCTCTGGTCCACCAGTGCAAATTTTTCATTATAGCCCGGGTCAAATTGAAAAATGAGCCTTTCCAACCACCCAAACAAATTGGCCAAGCGTCTAAGGATGCCGACAACTTACAACCCCAACCCCTTAAAAAGTTCAAAGTTATAAGAAGCTTGATTTATTTGGCTGGAGTTTTTTTTCCCCAAGTCCCGACCCTAATAAAAATAAATTAATTAATTTTCTCGTTCATCTCAATTTCTACTTAATTCTTGAATACACATTCTAAGGTTTGTCTAGATGATCAGCACTAGCATAAGCATAATCTACCTAGTGGATGTTTCTCATTATTCTAGCTGGTAGATGGAACAATGCATCGACAATCAGGACAGAGATAAAGGAGAATGGAATGACAATAACCAAAAATGGAACAGACAAATAAGGTATGTGTTTAATGGGCGATGGCCTTTTATGGTCTGAAACCAGAAAGAAAGGAGGGTTAGGCATCAGATCTGTGATTTAAACAAATCACTCTTGGCAAAGTGACATGGAAGATTTTGTAAGGAGAAAACAGCCTGGTGGAGAAAGCTTATATGTGTGAAAAAAATTTGCAGAGGAGCATTGTTTAGTTCCACTACAAATCGAATGAGCCAGTGGGAAGAAGTATGTGGTATGATATTCTAAAAGCTAATTGTTGTGATTTGATTGAATATATTTGATTGATTTTGGTTGAAATGGAGATGGGGAAGTATTTCCTCTCTATCTCTTCTATTTCATTTTCTCAAAACATCTTACATTCTCTTTCTTAATTTAGTCAATATATGACTAGAGAAGCATGTGTGCCACACACCTACACACACTAACTAAATGTGGAGTTGACACTCCTATTACACTACAAACATTACATTACATTACATTACTCAACAATCTCCTCCTTAATGTGATGTTCTTCCACTCCTAGTAGTTCATGGAAATGTTGAAATTTTCCTTTGGGAAGTGCCTTGCTGAATATGTCCGCCAATTGGTCTTCCGTCTTGCAATACTTGAGTTCTATCTCACCATCTTCAACCGCTTCTCGAATGAAATGGTACTTGAGTTTGATGTGCCTTGCTCTACAATGCTCAACCGAATTTTTGGACATAGCAATTGCCGATTTGTTGTCACAAAAGATTACGGTGCTTTCTTCTTGCTTTTCTTGAATGTCTTCCATGATTCTTCTTAGCCATACAACATGAGATGTAGCTATTGATGCCGAAATGTACTCCGCTTCCGCCGTGGATTGAGCTACGGTTTCTTGCTTCTTTGATGCCCATGTAAATATACCCGAACCAAGAGAAAAGCATAACCCGATGTACTCTTCATGTCATCAATACACCCTCCCAAGTCGCTATCACAATAGCCAACTAATTTGACATCCAAATTTCTTGAATACATGATTCCAAAATTCATTGTTCCTTGTATGTACCTCAAGAACCTCTTTGCCGCGCCAAGATGTAGATGACTAGGTGAACTCATGAACCTAGAAAGCATAGTTGAAGCAAACATGATGTCGGGTCTTGTATATGTAAGATACAACAAGTTTCCAATAAGACCTCTATAGTAAGTCTCATCAACTTTTCTTCCTCCATCATCTTTCTTGAGTTTCTCATTCACTACAAGTGGTGTAGATGTGGGGTTACAACCAAGCATACCAAATTTCTTCAACACCTTTTCGGCATACTTGCTTTGAGAAATGAACACTCCATATTCACTTTGGTGAACTTCAATACCAAGGAAGTACTTGAGCAAACCCATGTCACTCATCTCATATTTCATCATCATTTCTCTCTTGAATTGCTCAATCATATGAGCATCATTACCCGTAAAGATAAGATCATCAACATACAAGGCAAAGATGAGAATAGACGTACCTTTTGTCTTCACATATAATGTAGGCTCACTCTTGCTTTTGTTGAAGTTTTGCCTCTTGAAGTATCCATCTATCTCACTATACCAAGCTCTTGGTGCTTGCTTGAGACCATACAAAGCTTTCTTCAACTTTTATACTTTGTCTTCTTCTCCTTCCACCACAAAACCTTGTGGTTGTTCTACATAGACCTCTTCATGGAGTTCTCCATTCAAAAATGTCGATTTGACATCAAGTTGATAAAGTAACCAACCTTTTTGGGAAGTCATAGCAATCACGGCTCTAATGGTGTCAAGACGAGCAACCGGTGCAAAAGTTTCATTGTAGTCGATACCGGGTTGTTGTGAGTATCCCTTTGCCACCAACCTTTCTTTGTATCTTTGAACCGTTCCATCCGCATTGTACTTCACCTTGTAGATCCATTTCACACCAATAACTTCTTTATCACTTGGCCTTGCTACCTTCTCCCATGTATCGTTCTCGTCAATGACAAAAACTTCTTCTTCCATGGCTTTTATCCAAACCGGTTATTTTGATGCTTCTTCAAAACTTTCCGGTTCAACCACACAATAGTTGCATCTTTCATACACTTCACTCAACCTTCGCAACTTCTTTGGTGCCGACGGTGGCGATGTTGATGCACTAGTACTTGGAGACATACTTGGAGATGCTCCTTGTCTTGTATTTGGTGGTGTTTGAGGTAGTTCTTCCTCATCTTCTTCACCTTCTTCAACTTCATTTGTTGCTGAATTTTCTTGCTCTTCATCAACAATAATGGTTCTCTTTTCAATTTTACCTTCTTCCCAATTCCATGAATCCCCTTCATCAAACAAGACATCACGACTTGTAATCTTTGTGTTGTTCTTCAAGCTAAACAACCTATAACCTTTTGATTGGAGGCTATATCCAATGAATATACACTTTTCACTTGCTTCATCAATCTTTGTTCTCTTCACCTTTGGAATTTGAGAATAACACACACTACCAAAAACTTTGAGATGTCTTACCGATGGCTTTCTCCCACTCCATGCTTCAAAAGGAGTTTTATCCCATACGGCTTTTGTTGGACACCTATTCATCAAGTAGACGGCGGTGTTGACGGCTTCGCCCAAAACACTTTAGGCATACCCTTGTCATGAAGCATGGACTTCGCCATCTCCATCACGGTTTGGTTCTTTCTCTCGAAAACACCATTTTGTTGAGGAGTATAACCCACGGTTAGTTGCCTTTCCAAGCTTTCATCTTCACAAAATTTATCAAACTCTTTGTTGTTGTATTCTTTGCCTCTATCACTTCTTAAAACTTTGATGTAGTGACCACTTTGCTTTTCAACAAGGCTTTTGAACTTCTTGAAGATGCTAAAAACTTCGGATTTTTGTCTCATGAAGTACACCCAAGTCATACGACTTAAATCATCAATGAATAAGATAAAGTATCTATTACCTCCATGAGTTGGTGTCTTCATTGGTCCACACACATCGGTATGTACCAAACCAAGAAGTTCTTTTGCTATCCATGCTACACCTTTTGGGAATGGTTGGCGATGATGTTTTCCAAGTGCACAACCTTCACATACTCCATCCTTGTGGTTGATATGTTGTGGAAGTCCTTGCACCATGTTCTTGTTGGAAAGTAACTTGAGACTATTGAAATTCAAATGCCCAAGTCTTTTATGCCATAACCATGTTTCATCAATGGTTTCCATCCTCAATGCAACATTCTTCTCCTTTTCAATGATAATTGGAAAGCTTCTATTTTTCTCCATCTTGATACTCTTCATGACTTGTCTCTTGTTGTTGTGCTTCTTGTCATAAATGGTGCAATATCCATCTTCAAAATGAACCGCATACCCAAGCTCCACAAGTTGCCCAACACTAAGCAAATTTTGTGCCAAATCCGGAACATATAACACATCTCTAATGTATGTTGCTCCATTTATAGTTTGCACGCAAATTGTACCTCTTCCGTTAGCTTGAACCATGTTTCCATCCCTCATCTTCACTAGAGAGTTTATGGATGTATCCATGTCAACAAACAAGCTCTTCACACCGGACATATGAGTTGTACAACCACTATCTACAAACCAAACTTCACTCTTGGAAGTCACCATGGCACTTTGACAAGCATAAAATAAATTTTGTTTTTCTTCTTTTTCTTCCACTCTACCGGCTTGTTCTTCATCTTCTTCGTATCTACAATCTTTCTCCAAATGTCTATACTTCTTGCAATTGCGACATTGGGGCTTTCCTTTGTTCCAACAATTCTTCTCCAAATGACCATTCTTCTTGCAAAAATTGCACCTTGGTACTTGAGAAGTATCACTTTTTGTGTAGTTGTTGGAGTTAGCTCCTCCTTTCTTCCATTTTCCCTTTCCATTGGAGCTAGATGAAGAATCACCCTTGTACCCATTTTGCTTCATTGCTGAATTTTTGAGTTCAACTTCAATTTTGATTGAAATGCACTTTCAATTGTTTTTTCCGAGTGCCTCGACACCCATTGTTCATACACCTTCAAAGAAGCCCATAATTCTTGTGACTTTAATGTAGAGAAATCTTTAGTCTCTTCTAAAACCGCCACAATGGGTTCAAATTTCTCCGGCAAACAAATCAATATCTTCTCACAAATTCTTCTTTCTTCCATCTTCTCACCACACATCAACATATTATTAACAACTTCAACAACTCTTGAAGAAAATTCATTCAAACATTCATTCTCATTCATTTTTAGATTCTCAAAATCTCTTCTATATGAATGTAATTTCAATCTCTTACCTTCTTATTACCTCCATACTCTTGTTGAAGGATATACCAAGCTTCCTTAGCTATAGGAAAATGGATTACTCTTGGTAGAATAGTGTCTCCAACTCCTTGTTGAATGTACATAGATGCTTTTGCATTCTTCTTTCTACTATCCTTAAGTAAATCCTTTTGGGGTTGTTCTAGAGTTGATGTATCTTCAACTTCATCATACCCATTTTGTACAATCTCCCACACATCTTGTGACATGAACAAGGTCTTCATTTTGATGGCCCAAAAATCATAATTTTCTCCATGAAAAAGTGGTATTGAAGGTTGTTGAATGTAGAAACTTGAGTTACTACTACTTTCCATTGATTTGGTTGATGATTGATTGAAGAAATTGGGTTTTTCTTTTCTAGATCTAGATTTTGAAAACTTTAAATGTTGCTGATTTTTTTGATTTAATGGGTAGAAATTGATTTTTTTCACTCACCAAGATCAAATCTAATAGATTTAAGCTCTAGATACCAATTGTTGTGATTTGATTGAATATATTTGATTGATTTTGGTTGAAATGGAGATGGGGAAGTATTTCCTCTCTATCTCTTCTATTTCATTTTCTCAAGACATCTTACATTCTCTTTCTTAATTTAGTCAATATATGACTAGAGAAGCATGTGTGCCACACACCCACACACACTAACTAAATATTGAGTTGACACTCCTATTACACTACAAACATTACATTACATTACTCAACACTAATAAAAATTTCTATAGTGCTGTGAATATGCAGGTTCGGAATGAAAAGAGCACAATATTCAGGCATGATTGGTGGAGTTACAAAGGTGCGCTCAAGGATAAATATCCTAGACTATACAGGATTAGCAAACAAAAGTTCGATATTGTAGAAAACATGAAAGGCAGTGCGTGGAGTTTTGAGTTTTCAAGAGTTCTCGACCCAACTGAACTTATAAAATTATTGGAGTTGAAGCATGACTTAAGATCAGTGGTGCTGGTAGCTGGCGAGGAAGATTTCATTGATGGTGATTGTTCTTTGAATGCTTTGTATACCAAGCTGACAGAGATTGAGGAGGACTATGACTGTTATAAAGTTGTGACAAGCAAGACAGTTCCGTCGAAAGTGTTATTTCTGATTTGGGCTGGGATGCATGACTCAATTCCAACTAGGGCAATGCTCCAGAACAGAAGGGTTTAATTAGTTCGAATATATGTTTGATGTGTAATACTAATGTGGAAACTCAAGATCATCTCTTCGTTCATTGTGATATGGAAAGATTCTGTTGGGATAACTTTCTTAATTCCATACAGATTAAGTGGGTAAGAAGCAATAGTTTGAAGAGTTGTTTGCAGAGCTAGTGGATCAATCCAATTTCAAAGAAAATTAATTTGGTTTGGCACTTAATCTCGTTTGCGATTTGCTGGGAGCTGTGGTTAGAGAGGAATCGAAGAGTACATGGAGGTCGACCAAAGACTGGTGATGAGCTTCTTTGTGCCATAAAGTTAGATATAAATCTTTGGAGTTCATCCTCTGATATATTCGGAGGTTATTCTATGAACCAATTTCTTTTCCATTGGGAAGACATAATGAGCATGAAATAGTAAATCTCGTCCTTTTGTTTGCTGGTTTGAAGCCTCTAGCTTCCCTTCTCTGCAAATATCCTTTACATTCCTAGAAGCAGGTTTGCTTGAATGTGATTTCACCCTAAGAGGTTTAGACATATGAATATCAGACACACCATTCAGAATTATATCCAAGGTGTTTTGAAGACGGTCAAATTGATAGCTTTCCAACCTCAGTTTACAATTTCTTTGAACATGTCCTTTACTGTTCCAATAAAGCACACTTTCTAAGTTTCAATGAAATCAGAATAGGTAATTTTATCGTTGTTTTGTGAAGAACTCCTCCTCCTTGGAGAGATAATTTTTTCTTTGTTAGAGAAATTAAACTTATCATCTCTAGTAAAATTAATAGTATTTTGATCAATAGTTTCACACTGTGATTTTGTTAGCATATCATGAACAACAAGTGTTCTTATTTTTCTAACTCGATCATCGCCTTGTACAGGATTCACTATCACAACGTGGAGTAGAGTTTTTAATAGTTAATTGTTCGATCTCCAAGGCATTATCTTTAAGTTTAGCTTCGATCGAAAGAATTATTGATTTCACTTTCGCATGTTCATCAAGAGAAATATTTGTTCTGGAATCATGTTCAGAAATAACACCAATGAGAGTATTGACTTTATGTTTTAGCCGAATGACCTCAGAAGATTGAAATTTTACACTCTTGAAAATCTCATAACATTCTTTTGATGCTTCTCATTCTACTTCTGAATCAGACTCATCGTTAAGATAATATGAATAACACTTATCAACATCCAACTATTTTATGGGAACAAAATATTCGTCTCAGGGTTTGAAAATTCAAACTTTTTTTTAGAACACATGAAAACAGTTTATTTTAAACTGGTGGAACCTTTATCAGAAATTTTACTCTTGTCCATATAGTCGATTTTTAGAATATATCTTAATAAACTAGAATATATCCTAATTAACTAGAATATAGAAAATATAGGAAATTAACTAGATATTTTCATTATCTAGGAAACTACCTAATTACACAAAATATCTTATTCTCGGAAACTTGATCTGATCTCCGTCGATATTCTCCAATATTTTATATCCGTCGATCTTCTGGTAGCTATGTTGAGTCTTGAGTCTTCACCATTTCATCTTGAACTTGACAACCTCGGTATTCATCTCGGTATATATATATTCTAACAATGTCTGAGAGTTCGAATTGGAGAGAAAGAAAATAGGGAACTTAATTTGGCGGGGATTATCGACATTTGTTACGTAATCCTGAAAATTTAGTAGATTTTTAATGGTAATTACGGCTGCAAGTCTGCGAACCCGGAGTAGTTGATTATTTGTAATATGTTGCATGGATTGGTTTACATTAGGAGATTTCTGTGTGTTAATAATTGTCAGTTTATTATTGTTGTGTGGGTGAATTTCGGGATGTATATGACTAAGGCTATTATTTTTTCGGTCGTATAAACCGAAACAATCATCAAGCTGTATTAGAATCTCACAATTTTTAGCAAAACCATAAAACTTTAAGGAACTGGGGTTTGCAGTAATGATTTTTTGGGTAATGGTGAATTCCTTTGTCCAAGATTCTCTCACTCCATAATTTTGCATAACCCAGACATCAACACATACCTTGCGGACACTAGAAACTAAGCAACGGGAATCTCCTAGAACTTGGACATCCAAAATCTGTTCTCGACATGTCATGGTTCCTTCAGGGAACGTCAAATCAATGAACTTTTCACTGTTAATGAACTTTTCACTGTTGAGAGTATAGTTTCTTCACGAGTGGCGGTATCGCCGGTCCAATGAATTGTTTCACCTAACCAATGAAGAATGTAGTTGCAGGAAATCCCACAACTAACACCCCTTATGATATTATGATAATAGTTTCTAGATATAATCATCTTTGTCACCTAATTATCAATATAAATACTAGAAATATAAATAGACACAAGGATTTTTTACATGGTTCGATCAATGTGATCTACATCCATGGTTCTTCACTATGATTGTTGAAATTACATAAGTATTACATATAGAATCTCCATTAATGGATATTGGATAGAGCTCTAGATCTAGTTTTAGGGGAAGAAGATGATAAAAAAAATAATATTCTCTCTCTACAAATGTGTCTTTCCCTTTTACAAAATGTGTATCCTCTCTTCTCTCTCCTGCCTTTCTCTTTATATAGGTGTTTACATAGTGGATGACATGCTCCACATGTAGTGGGGTATAGCTAATATTGTCTCATACTCCCGCTACGTTCTCTCAGGCTCTTGTTACATTCTCGCAGGCTCTTGCTACATTTTCGTAGGCTAAGGAAATGAATGCATCTCGCACACTAACAAATGTGTTGTGCGATATTTTGATCCTACAATAGTTTGGTAGGTTTGCAGCAGCGACTGTCTGCAGTTTTGTTCATTAAAACATAGATATATCTCCGACCCCAATTGTATTTCAGTTTAGCTACAGTTCGATTGTTTTTACTTCGTTTGTGTAAAACTGGTTTTATAATGGTTTAAGGGGTTAGATGCTTATCTACTAGAAAAACCAAGCCATAGTTGGCTTCAGCTATGGCTTCCATGCGAAAATTACACAAATGTAGCAAATGAAATAAAAATTATCCATTTGTATATCAAAATCTATTTTTTCTTTTGAAACGATCCCCATAAAAATATGATTCTCACTGGGCTAAAGTGAGACTCAAGAATTTCCTCTCAACATATATCTCTCTTCTTGCAAAAAAACATTATTCTCCTCTTACAATGCCCTAAGGCTCCCTTTTATAGACAACCAACGTAGCGGAGTACAACTCATTTTACTTCGCTGGTACTCACACTTTTCATGTGATTTCACCTTTGATCTCACTACCTAGATTTTCATCATAAAGTGCTACTATTATTTCGGCTATAACCTCGGTTTCTTGCTCAACAATTTATCTTCGCTTCGATGTTCTTCTTCGTGCTTAATTATTTCTTACTGTTACTTCGCTTGACTCCCCTCCAGGTGGCTTCATCGAGTTCTCCTTTTCGTTCCATTCTAATGTTTTTGTGACGAAGTTATTTTCCGCACCCACAAATGTTTTTTTTTTTAATCGGCAAAAGTAAGAATTTTCATTAAGAAAGCTTATAAGAATATATAAGCAATAGAAACAAGAAAAAAAAACCCAGTGCTAAGCCAAACAACTGAAAGACCTAGCAAACCTTATCAAACCCTAATATCGAAATCCATTTCTGATGGATTACCCACTGGAAGAAGAGGATGAATTTGAAATTTTGGGTTCTTGTAATGGCTTGATCTACTTAAAGAGCAGTCGCATCGGAATGTGGAAACTTTTTCTTTTGAATCCAACAACTAATGAGTACAAGATGATAATGCCACAACCGAGAACAAGTTCTTTGATGAAAATAACACACTATTATTATCTTCGTGATGCTATTAAAATCAGATTCATGGAGCAGTGGCCAAACTAGCACTTACCCGTTTACTGGTAAGTTAGATCCTGGCTTGCTTCAAAATGGAGCTTTCTATTGGTTAGTCTATGCAACCCAAGAAAACACTGACGTTAGAGTTTCTTTCGATATTAGCAGTGAGAGGTCCATAAATTTGCCACTCCTTGAAGAAAGTATGTCGCATCAGAATCAGAAAGTGAACACAGACTGCAGATGAAAGCATGAAGAAGTGGTGTTAGAAGACGTTAGTGATATGACAACAACATCTAGGCTTGCTATATGTTTATTAAGTTATAAGGTTTAGGAATTTGCAATTATCTTTGTTTTTCATCTAGCTTGTTTAATGCTAGCTTCTTAGTTTGTATATATCTTCTCTTCCTTCATGGCACTTGATTGTATATTTTAAACTTCCTTGCCAAAACAATAACACACTACAATTCCAAGCATTACAATTCAAAGATAATTAACACAGTACAGAATGATACAGCTGCAAAAAAAAAAAAATTATCATGAATATTAATTGTATTACTAGCCCCATGCTAATTTAGATTTTATTATCCTGCTGTTTTCGCTTTTTTTTTTTTTTTTCTGAAGGGAGATTATTGAAAAGTCAACAACTCTTAGTTTCTTTTTCTTCCATCACCATAATAGATCCAAAGATATTTACTCAAAACCCTTGAAGACTAAAGCTAAAATGAGGTCATCGATTATCTTCTATAGTTAATGGAATTATCTTTTTATAGTTCTATTAATGAGTTGATCCATCTTGAGATGTTGGCATAAATTTCTTTCTAATTAAACCTAATACGTGCAACTGTGCACATGGTATTAGGCTTATTCTATTATGTAAAACTTACTCGTACATACCGATGTTCTCTGGTTCAGACCTTACCACTACCAATGGTAAATTTGTAGAACATGAATGATTTCCTTTTCTGAGTTATCCACTTATTTGAAGTTTTTCAGTCAGTTCAATAATTTGTACTTCTCGTCGTGACTTACAGCCCCATTGGGGGAGAGGTGGTGGTGGATTTGACGAAGGTTTGATGCGGCTTCTTCATTGGAAGAGATGGTTCATGTAAGAGCAACGGGAGACTGGCACCATTGGTTTAAAGAGACCGTGTAGCTGCTTTCACATTGGATTCCATCAGCTTCACAATTCTGCCTCAAATGCAGTTGTCGGGCACTAAAAAGTTTGATCGAAGAACGCATATGTTTGATTCAAGTGGCATCCATTTGGGAACCGAATACAGGCAATTCGCTAGGTGTTTTTCTTGTAGTAGATGTAAACGCACGGTGTTCACAAATCCTAGTGCGCTGCTTGTAATCCTAATACCCAATGCACGAGTTTGTGTGCTACTATTTTTGGTGCACTAAAAGAAAATATAGTCAGTGTAAAAAACGGGGGAACTTTTATGCGATTTTAGTGCACTACAAGAAAAGTCGAAACGCCTGACCAGATATCGTTTCAGGCACACAGGTAATTGGGTCAGTTTGCAAAAAATGATCGGCATAAAGATGCCAGTAATTAGTCTGTTTCCTAGATCGCTTATGTAGTTATGTTGAACTGTACACCTACTGAAAAAATGTTGTTTCATGGAATGCAATGATTTGCGGGTATAGCCAAACTGGTCATACCAAAGAAACCGGGCGAAGCTATTCCTCACACAGCTAAATGATCAAACAACCATGGGAAATCGAACGAAACTGACACTAAGATTCTGGAGTGCATATCATACTAAACACTAATAGAACGAACAAACACCAACAATAAAATAGTCTTGCACTGAGTAAAACTTATACGTTGACAAATAAAGCATCACCAAGAGAAAAAATTAACAACATCCAATTCTTTGTATTCATAAGATGCTCGTTTTCTTTTAGAACTGCTACTACTTTCAGCTACTAGTTCATTATGCTTGCGTTTCGCTTCTTTATCTGCAGCTGCTTCCAATGTAACTTCAGAGTTTTTCTTCAAATGAGAATCTTGAATTTGATTAGCATCTTTCGATTGTTTTTTTTCAATTGTACCCATATAAGTACCTGAATTCACCGAGACTAAGCTCTCCATGTAACTCTCCGAGCAAAAATCACCTTTTACATTCAGGAGCCTAATGTTATCATTCTTTCGGTCGTATACACCGAGACATTCACCAACCTGTATCAGAATCGCACTATCTTTAACAGAGCCATAGATCTTTAACGAATTGGGCTCTGCAGTAATTTCTTTTTGGGTAATGGTAAATAGCTTTCTCCAAGATTCTCTCATTCCATAATTTTCCATAACCCATACATCAACACGACTGTTACGGACACCACAAATTAAGCAAAGGGAATCACCCAGCACTTGGACATTAAATTTCTCTTCTGGACATTTCATAGTTTCTTTTGGAAGTGGCAAACCCATGAACTTCTCACTGTTAATATCGAAGGAAATTATAGTTTCTTCACGAGTGGTGGTATCGCCTGACCAATAAGTAGCTCCACCTAACCAATGAAGAGCACCATTCAGAAGAACACCACCAGGTACATTAGAATACACATAAGGGATGTTTTGGCCTCTACTCCATGAACCAGCTGTGTATGAATAAACTTCAGAAAAATCGTCAAGCTCGCCATCATAACCAGACTCGCCTGTTGCAATGCATACCAACTTGTAATTATCAGTTTTGGCATCGTAACCAAACCCATAGGAAAGATTGCTTTGTACGGGCGCAGGTGCTCTATTGATTTCCTTGTACTCTCTTGTTGATGGGTTCCAAAAAAATAGTTTTCCACTATCACAGGCCGATAACAAAATTAAGCCATTGCAAGATCCCTCAATAAAATGGTAATTACTGTGAGTCATACCATTATTATTACTTTCGTTTGGGTTATTTATAAGAACAGCTCCGCATAATATTGAAGCATAATCTATGGAATAAAATATATTGTCAGCATCGAAGTCACTAACAGAAACTCCGATCATAATTTTTCTGTTTCTGAGGTTGTTTTTGGTGGCCGAAAGGTTAAGGTGATCCTTTATGAACTTACGGCTAGAAAGTAGTGCATACCAGTTCTTGCATACGGACTTGAAACATAAGATGGATTTCACAGGTAACCTTAATAGAATCTCTTCTTGCATGTCTACCGGAATACTAGATCTTGACATTGTTATTTGGAACGCAGCGGAAATTAATTTCTAAGAATTTTACCGAAACCCAACAGATGTTGAGCTTTCCTTACTGATTATATATATCCTTATGTTGCTTCGTTGTTTCACGAAGTGATGTTGTTGTTTATATCTCCTTCTGTTGTTGTCCACTTTGAAAACCGACGACAGCAAGAACTGTTGTTGCTTCGCTCGCAACAAGCAAACTTGTTTTATAGGGACGACGTGAAGGAGAATAAGAATAAGAAGACTTAATTAGTTTCTCATATAGGACGTTCCCTTTATATAGGCGTTCATATTAAAAGTTTTCCTAGCTATTGTCAAGTTGCTACGTTCCAAAAATAGCTATATTCCGAAGAACACAATTAGGTGTCTTGGGCTTCATGCAATTTCAGCTTTTATTCACCAAAAGGTTTATCTATCCTACGGCCATCTATAACTGAAATAGATGTTATCGACCGACCAGACAAATCAACGTCCAACGTTTAAGTTTCCTAAACTTGATCACCGATACTTTGGGATCGTAAGGTATTGGACCTTCATATATGTATACAAGGCTCTAGAGTGGGATAGCGAAGGACAACATGAATTACATACCGCGAAAGATTATTCAACCACATCAACCAAATTTCAAACAAGCAAGCTCAAAAGTTGGAGGATCCATCAACCAAATTTCGAAACCCTTAGTATTGATTCCCGAAGGCAACTCCAACCTGTTCTGGTCCTTCTGGAAACTTAAATTCTAACGTAGTTAAAGATTCATAAGTGAAAAGGGAATCAGGATCAAATTACGAGAGGTAGGAAAACTTGTAGAAAGAACCTTCGCGATCTTGAGAATCTGATAACAAGGTTTAAAGCAAAGGATATTAAACGGAAAACAATTTTAGGATAAATTGGCATTTGGTAGAAGACCCTTCCTCCGGATCCTGGAGATCTCGTGTACATTTCATACTTTTTCAGAGTTTCTGATGCTTTCTTCAACGGTTTCATCTGATTTATCGACTTTATACAATTGAATGCATAAATAACACGAAGGTAAGAGTGGGAAGAGCGATGGGGAATGCATGAACAACACAACGGAGTAGAAGTGCATCCAGAGTTTCGTGATGATGCTAAAGTACTTTACCGTCATAATAAGCAGTATGATGGTCAGGTAATCATGCTGCTGACTTATGCTGACTAAGTTGTGAAATTCTTATAACTCAAAGGTGCGATTTTTCATAAGTAATGTAGTTCAATAGCGGATTTTTCCACCACACTTTTCCTATTTTCACTTGTCCTCATGTTCGATTAGTTTAGTCAGTTGTTGTTATTATAATTTAATTAGCGAAATCATTTATGAAATGGTTTGTTCGGCAAAAGTTTGCAAATTATGCGTTTTTGTATCAAATGTTATTATTTAATGGAGTTAATTGTAACATGTTTTTGATCGGCGTTTGTTTTTATAACTTTTGCAAAAACACTGCGAGAGCCTTTTTAGCTAGTAGATTCATGGTGGTCGGATTTAGGTAGATATAACCCTAGTTATTTCCTTAGATTATGTTCGACTCATCCTGGATTCATATGAATATTTCATTTTTCTTCCTTTTCTAAATACGATTACTGTATTATTATATAGCCTTATTATAAGTTAAATAGTTGTGGCCATGAAATAACGAGTTTCTTGTTTTTAGGAATCTAGAGAATTACCATCGATGCATGTTGATGTTAATGGTGATGATAGTAGAGTAGCCATGAATAATTATGAAACTGACAACCCATATGTTTTATGTTGGACCATCAATCCAGGACTGAGGTGATGAGCGTTGTTCTTGGTTGGAAAAACATGTCATAAATCCAAGCTTAGCAAAGGTCTACAAGCAATGGGAGGTACTGATGATAATTATTAAAATTAAAAGAAAATAGGTTTCTATCCAATGTTCACAAAATATATCATTGGTCAATTGTTGATTATGAGCCTCTATCGATTAACAATTTATCCCATTGAAACAAGAACAATGGAAACCGTTTTTATAAAACGGGCAAGCACATCAAGATGGTTGGTAAAAGTCCATGCAAAAGGAAAAATACAACTAAACCCGACTACATCGATTAAGATCAGAAGTGTTTTTTCGTTTGATCAATTATCCTAAGGAGATAATTTGGGTTAATTTGCAACTCAATGATGTTATATCTGCCTAGATCCAACGACTGTTAATATACTAGCTCAAAAGGCTCTCGCACTGGGGAGCAAAATGTCGTCCCTAATTTTTGCCAAGGCATCAAAATATAAAGCCTGGGTTTTATAGAAGAATTGGTGTTATTTTCCTTGCTAGCTAATCGTGAAATGCAGACCAAAATTATTGATGGAACTCCTACAGTAAACCCATGGATCGATCGAGTAAATGTTGATTGGCTATTTGTAATTTTTATTAGAGTTCATTCGCTTTCATCGGTGTATTCTGGCGAATACTAGTGAAAAGATTGAAATAATTAAGCTTTCGCATTTGACAAGGTTAGGCTCTCCTTTAAATGAGCATAACTTTAAGGTTTGGAACTTAAAGTTTATTGGCCGACTGCGAAGGAGGCCTTTTATAGGGTGACTCCTTTGGATTTTGTCCGTCACACTTTCATGGTCCTCTAAATAGAGTTTCAAAATAAAATTTAATTTCTTTAAATTGATCGGTTCTCCGTCATTTTCCTTCAAATTTTTTGCAGTATACAACTCATAATCATTATACTAATCACAAATTGAAACAAAATTCTAGAAATATCATCCCTGATTAAAGAATTTCCGAATTGAAATTTCAGAAGAAAAGTTTTCTTAAAATCTTAATTTTTCAATTTTGGTCGATTTATGTTGTTTTTCTTCAAAGTTGTTACACAGATAGTTTATAATCATTATATTTTATATGGGATTGAAAGGAATTTAGTTGGATTTGATCATAACAGAATTTTTCTGAGTAGCAAAATTCACAGGAAAAACATCAAAACAGAGTTCTGCCGGGGGAAGAAGATGAAGTTCTTGGCCGGTCCGGGCCCATACTCAGAAACGGCCCATATATGGGATCTTTTTCCTTTCAATTTTAAGGTTCCATCGAATGTAAAGTTTTAAATCGTTTTACACAATCAGAATTGAACCAAAAAACACGAAAAAAAATAAAATAAATAACGGATCCAAGTTATATAATATCAATTCAAATTCTGATATTCATGTTACAATTAGAAAAGGAAGAAATTACATCACAAAATTATTAGAAAAAAAAACGAGAAATTCTAAAAAGAAAAAGAGAAGATATATGGAGGATTTGCTACTTACTTTTCTTTTTCTAACTACATCTTTAAGACTTCAACAAATTGATCTTCTAATTTTCTCGGAAACTTCTCTTCAATCACTATCAAACAAGAAAGAGAAGAAAAAACCAGCATGAACGGCGGACGAGAAGTTTATAGACGGGTGAAATCCAAATGAATAGGGCATCCTTCTGGAACAAATAAGTTATGTATTTGACTAAACTACCCATTTATTTGTCCGCCACCTGTCGAGAATGCATTTACACGTGGTCGTGCAATAAGTTGGTTTTGTCCAACAGTCTCGTAAATGTATTATCTAACCACAACTAAATGTAAATGCTGTCTTCCCCTCGCAAACTTGCTGTAGTATTTCTCAAGTAAACCCAAATAGATTCATTATATCCCATTATATTTGCAACCACAACAAATCAATATGGGACTTTTAGAAAGGTATTCGGGAATGTTTTTTTGGTCGGCCCTACTGCTGCAGCAGTCATCTAGTTAGAATAGTCGCACGTTCACCTCTCAAAACCTTCATAGAAGAACTCATATCTTTTCCAAGCCCTACATCAATTCAACCATCGTCTTTTATCCTACCTTTGACAGTTTATAACCATAACCCCAAGAAACCCAGCTTTACTCATAAACCCATAAGGCCACAAAAGGTTCATCAGTTAATTATACCTACTTGGATCATGAATGAAGTTAATCGTCTTTTTGATCTGGGTATCAAACTTGGCATAAGCTTTCAAGCTATGCCGAATCATACTATAAATTTCCTAGTTTCTAAGGTAACAACATCTGGGCCAGTGCTCAAACCTATACCCATTCTGCCAATAAAGAAGCAAATTCGAAAAGAATTCGCGGTGCAACGCACAATTAGTCTCGAAGGTGAGGAAATTATCTCTATGCATGAAGAGAGGCAATTTTCTTTGCCTCTAATGGGTTTAGAAAATACATTCATGACTGGGGAAGATGCTGATTTTCTTTGCACACCAGAATACCCACCTGGATATGAGCCATCAACTGCAGATGTTATAGATGATGCTTGCTCTCCTAATCCAGAATTGGTCATTGATTCATAGGCAGTGATACACTAAAACTACGCAATGAACTTAAGAGACTTGGAATTTCGGTCGAGGTTATTGCTTCTTCTCCGATAAGGCCAAGAAGGTCGGTTACTTCTAGGGGTAAATTTTGTTCTAGATGAGTCTAAAAATCCTTACTTGGAATGTTAGAGCCTTAAACTCAAGTAGTAGAAGAACGGTGGTTCATAAGATGTTACGAGATGATAAGAGCTCCTATCATTATACTCCAAGAAACCAAAATGATGCAGTGTACTCCTTGGGATATTAAGCAGATATGTGGTTACAAGAATGTAGGTTGGACAATGCAACAATAGATAGGAAGTTCAGGGGGGATGCTAATTTTCTGGGTTAGAGATTTAGTGGAAGTTAGCGACTCACTTGTTGGCGAGTATACACTGTCTATAATTTGGACAAACAAAATTGATAATTTTCAGTGGGTACTTACGAATGTTTATGGGCCAAATAATCTAGTTGACAGAATTGAAATTTTGGATTGAACTCGACACAAAATTGTAACAAGATCACAAGAAGTATGAAGAAGTTCAATAAGTTCATAGACGAACATGATCTTATTGACCTACCTCTTAAGGGTGCAAGATATACTTGGTTAAATGGGCAAGTGTTGATGGTGGTTTTTAGACATATGGTAAAATCGTAAAACCCCGCATAACCTAATGTCATCGTCGACACATTTATGAGGAAATTCAATGCATGTAGTCAGTAATTAATAGGGGTTATTTTTTTAAATTAGGGTTACAACGAACAAAACCCTAATTCCCCCTCCGTGCCAATGACAAATCATGCCGACCCACACCTAGCCCAAGCTAGCCGCGCCCGCCAAACGCACTCGCCTTGGCCCTAGCTATGCTAGTCACACCAAACGCGCCAAAGCATGCCAACCATGCTAGCCGCACCTCCGTGCCAATGGAAAATCATCCAAGCCAGACCTAGCCCAAGTTAGCCGCGCCATGCCAAACGCACTCTGCCTTGGCCCTAGCTATGCTAGTCACACCAAACGCGCCAAAGAATGACAACCATGCTAGCCGCACCTCCGTGCCAATGGCAAGTCATGACAGCCACACCTAGCCCAAGCTAGCCGCGCCATGCCAAAAGCACTCTGCCTTGGCCCTAGCTATGCTAGTCACACCAAACGCGCCAAAGCATGCCAACCATGCTAGCCGCATCTCTGTGCCAATGGAAAATCATGCCAGCCACACCTAGCCCAAGCTAGCCGAACCTCCGTGCCAATGGCAAATCATGCCAGCCACACCTAGCCCAAGCTAGCAGCGGCATGCCAAACACATTCTGCATTGGCCCTAGCTACGCTGGTCACGCCACGCCGAGCCAAACACCCTTACCTTGTCCCTAGCCGCGCCATGCCAACACGCATCGTCGTTAGCTTTTCTTACCAGGACGTGGCCCTAATGGCCGAGCATGCCATTGGCACATGCCAACATGCTCGCTGGTAGCTTTTCTTACCAAGCCGTGGCCCTAATGGCCGAGCATGCCATTGGCACATGCCAACATGCATCGCTGGTAGCTTTTCTTACCAGGATGTGGCCCTAATGGCCGAGCATGCCATTGGCGCATGCCAACACGCTCGCTGATAGCTTTTCTTACCAAGCCGTGGTCCTAATGGTCGAGCATGCCATTGGCACATGCCAACACGCTCGCTCGTAGCCTTTATTACCAAGCCATGGCCCTAATGGCCGAGCATGCCATTGGCACATGCCAACACGCATCGCTGGTAGCTTTTCTTACCGGGTTGTGGCCCTAATGGCCGAGCATGCCATTGGAACATGCCAACACGCTCATTGGTAGCTTTTCTTACCGGCCCGCGGCCCTAATGGCCGAAGCATGCCATCGGCACATGCCAAACACGCCGGTAGCTTTCATTACCTAGACGTGGCCCTAATGGCCATGCGTGCCATTGACACATGCCAAACATGCACGCTGGTAGCCCAACTTGCAAGCCGTGCAATTTAGGCCAACTTGGCCGTACGCGCCATTGGCACATACCAAAACCCACGCTGGTAGCCTAACTTGCAAACCGTGCAACCTATCACCAAGGCATTCCGCACATGCCATTGCCACATGCCACACACGCCACTAGCAGCTCTGGCATTGCCACTTACACTCAAACGTTGTATGGCCCATTAATTATTTTTATATAGGCCCAAAGCGTTTTAACTTGCCCATTTAGGATTTCCAGACCTAATTTCTTCCAAAAACATTAACAGAAGAACGAAACCCTTTCATGTAATGAATCAGTGATAAGAAAAAACGAAAACTCCAAACAATTAATTGACGTGATGCCAAAACAAGATATAGCCCCAGACGAAAAACACATACAATTATTGCATATATCAACAAACGATCATGAGTTCTAAACGCAAGTTCTAGATGCCAACTATAAGTTTTAATTTTATAGTTACATATTTATAGGATGTGAACTTCATGATTATCACACGAGAATATACAATTAGAGTTTATGGAAATCACCTGGTAGTTCATTTGGAGCATCGATCAGTAATATTTTGTGGAGGTCTTGGTTTCTCCTTCTTGACCTTATATGTTAGGAATAGTAAAATTCTCGAACCCAATACCGATGGCTATTGTGTTCCTCTTATAGGCAGAAGGAGGACCAAGTTCCTAGGGTTTAATTAATAAAATAAGATATCGACCGTCCATCAAGGAAGAGATAATAATAGGAAGCTAACTCCTTAACTAAACCTAATATTATAATATTAGTGTAGCAACATCTAGATTAGGCCAAAGTTATCACATGGGCCCAATGAAATAATTCCATGTTATGGAAAAGTGAAAACTACAGTGAGACCCATTCTCACACATTTTTCTACAGAGAAACCCACGGATAGAAAACTGAAGGCGCACCCATTTTTTGGGGAAAAAATATTCTCAAACCCATAATTATAAAATTTTGTTTTCTCTTTTCTTTCTTGTCTCTTCTTTCTTCGTTCTTCTTCTCTTCTTCTTCTTCTTCTTCTTCTTCTTCTTCTCTTCTTCCTCCGCCGAATTCAGTTCATAGAATTGAGTTAAATCTTGTGAGTTGTTCTTAGGAAGATTGTTAAATTGATTAGTTGGAGACGAAGGTGATTGTTATATTGATAAATCGTTGTCGGATAATAATAGAATTGAGATGGGTTTTGTGCTGCTGTCAAATTGAGAGAAGAAAGAAGATCACAGGTTATGTGATTATTGGCTTTGTGAATGATTGAAGAAGGAAACAGATGTGGTTAACAATGGGTTGATTTGGATTCAGTTGATAGATAAGATGATGATGTTCTGCAACGGAAGGAAAGAATGAAGGTTCAAATCGAGAATGTATGAAGAAATTGGAGGTGTTCTTGAGTTGCATAGATTGAGATAAACAAGGAGAGCTACTTTGTTTGGTCCCCAAACAATCGGAAATGATGACGAGATGTAAAAGCCTGGAGTTCTGATTTTTTGCTAGACGGGAAAAGATAGGAGGTCGAAGGTTTGGAGGCTTGATGAATCTCGTGTTGGCAGGTGAAGAACGCTGTAAGGAGGAGCTCAGAAAGCTGTAAGGATACAACCCCCTTACGCACAGAAACTGAGCTTCAGCTGGTCGATACAATGCCCGAAAGAAGAAGTTTTAAGGGTCGGAAAATGAGAAGTTGGTGCCTCAATGGTGTGTTCGATATTGATGGTATGTATGGTGTTGGCTGAACTTGTTTTTCGTGGATCGAAACTAAGTCATTAGGGAGTGTTAATGGCATGGATCAATCGCAGGCGAAGATTAAATAAGAAATTAAGCTTCCGTTGAATCTTGTGTTGTTAAACACCCCAGCTGCCAGTGGTGATGGGTTTTATCCCAATGTTGTTGTTGATTGATTTATAAAGCCAACTGTGAAGACCAAACTGATGGGACTGTAAAAAACTCTCACCAAAATTAACACGAGCAAGGTTTTGTTTTTCTTCTGTGCTTGACAGGAAAGTGATGGTGTTGATCATTGAGAAGCCTGCATCTAGGTATTTTGTTTCCGTTAGTTTGGAAAATATGTTGGATGGTAAATATGTGTGTAAAGATACTCAAGACAGATGTAGGTCGATGCATAACAGGTTATGCTTCTGTAAAATTTGTTGCATAACTTATTATGCATTCTCGAAATTGGTTGCATAACACGTACTGCATCTTTCTTTCTTTTTTGCATAACTTGTTATGCAGTCTAGAAAACGGTTGCATAACACGTTATGCAGCTACTTTTTTCTTAGTATTGAAACCAACAAAAAATAAGGCTGCATAACTTGTCATGCACCTACAATAATATCTACATAACATGTTATGAATCCGAAAATATGATCGCATAATGCATCATGCATCGAGAAAATTGTTGCACAATCTTTTATGCATCAAGAAAATAGATGCATAACTTTGATATGCATCCCGTAAATATGGATGCATACCGCATTATGCATCAATTTTTTTTTGTACGCACTAAAATCAACCAAAACAATGGTTACATAACTTTGTTATCCAAATGCATAATTTGTTATGAAGTGGAGAAAATGGTTGCATAATTCGTTATGCGTCTGCAGAATGTGTTATGCATCCTTTTTGGTGGCTGCATAATAGTTATGTATCAAGTTTTCGAAAAAATTTCCTAAAATGATGATCACCTCCGATTTTTTCGTGAAAAACAAAAAATTGATATTCTTGTTTGTATTCGTTGCGTAGCTCTCTTAAAAAGATTTCCAACGATATAAAATTTGTAAAATTCCAAGGCGCGGATTTTTAGATATGTTATATCCAAGTTGCGTTACCAATTATACCCGATGGATAACTTTGTCATGCTAAGCATAATCGGTCATGCATACATTTTTAATAATTTCATATAATTATGGGTGTCACGAAAATAATTATGGGTGTCACTGTCTTTTAAAATTAAATGTGGGCCTGACAATGAGAATATTATTTTTTTTGGGTCACCCCTAATTTTCACAATGGAAAATATTTAACACCAACAACAAAAAAATGACCAGTTTGATGTTCTTCGCATGTTATACGTTATAATTCCATGGAGAGGAAGAGAGTTTTTCTTCCTTCAGATTTCTTCTGTGAGTAAACCTAGTAAAAAAAAAAAGGAAACCAATGACAGTCTATATTATACTAAACACCCTTATTATGAAAACTAGAAAATTAGTTAGTTAAAAAGTTTAATTACAAATGGTAGTTTTCTATTACTCCCCCATGACCCCATCCAAAATTGCCCCCATGAAAAAATTTCTCATTCATAATCGGGTATTAGTGATGCTGGTTTTACGGGTTCCAGATTTACGTGGTGTAACAATCAACAAGGTACTAGTAGAATTTGGGCCAGGTTAGATAGAGTTTTTGTGAACTCTAGTTGGTTGTCGTTGTTTCCCCATTCTGGTGTCTCTCATCCCCCACGTATTAATTCTGATCACTATCCTATGTTGGTGACCATTCACCAAGTAATTCGTCATGGGCCGTCTGCTTTCCGCTACCAAAGGATGTGGGAACTTCATGCGTCCTACATGGATTTGGTGCGTGAGGTGTGGCAGCAACATGTGACAGGCACTGCAGTGGTGAGGGTTGTAGTTAAGCTGAAGCTTTAGAGATTTCGGTTTAAGATCTGGAATAAACAAGTTTTTTGGTAATGTTCATGATAACATCAAGCAGTTGGAAGATAAAGTTCTCCAATTAGATTTCTCGTTAGAAGAACAATGGTATGTGAATATTTTGTCTGAACTAAACCATACTAAAGCTCAAGTGAAGCAAGCTCGACTACAACAAGAAATCTTTTATAAGCAAAAGGCAAACAACAAGTGGTTAAGCTTTGGGGCCAAATCCCAACTATCCTTGGGGTTTGCACGGCGGTTTTCGAGATCCCAGCTGACAGTTCCGCGGTGCTAGATGGTTTTTCTGAGAGTTTTTTCCAAAAGGCTTAGGAAATTGTTAAAGACGACATCCTGGATGCGTATGTTGAATTCTTTAAGGGTGGTATAGTTCCGACTTGGATCCAATATATATATATATGTTATCTTGTACGTCATGTCGGAAGAGTGTTTTGACGGACATAAAAAAGATTATGGACGACTTTTTCCGGGGTTCTCTACCGGTCTAAAAGAAAGTGGGTTTCCTTGGAAAGGATTACTAATCTAGTAAAGGAAGGGGGTCTAGGAATTCGTTGTTTGGAGGCAGTCATTCAATCATTTAGACTCAAGTCTCTTTGGTCTGTTGTTACTTCAAATTCTCTATGGGCTAAGTTCACGCGCCAAAGATATTTGTGCGGCGTTTCAAATCTTTTGGACTATAAATCTTCATTTTATTTTTATTTCGATGAGAAGGGAGAATTTTATAAAGCTTCTTATACTTCTTCATAATTTTGGAAAGAAGTTTGGAGTTTTTTCTCATCCTTAGTTCGTAACTCCGTTTGGTATTTGTAGGCAAAAGAGGTTAACTTCTGGTATGAGAATTGGACTGGGGAAGGTTTGATTGCTGATGTTATTTCCGTGCCAGATGACAAGAAAATTTGGACAGTTCAAGATTTTCTTCTTTATGGTGACAATTCAGATTGCAAAGATGATGAAGGTAAGTTGTCCTAAGATTCATGGCTTGTCAACGGAATTGTGGTGCTGTAGATCATAGGTATTTGAGTTCATGCCGATGATGGGAGTTTACTGTTAAACCAGCGTATGAATTTCTAAGACCAAAAGCTTGACCTTGTTGGTCGAAATGATTTTGGCTTTCTGGAGTACCAACCAAGATAAAAGTTTTCTTTCGGAGGTTCCTCATGGGGGATATTGCGGTAGATGGTCCTCACAGCGAGTTGACAGTTACATTATGGGGACTATTTCGGTTCAGGTTTTGGTATTACAAGGATTGATAACTCCTCTCAACTGTTGATGAACTGGTTCGGGGCTTTCTCAAAAAGTTCACAACCTGGTATGTTGCCTGTGGTGACACCATTAGTCATTCTTTGGATTTTATGGCTTGAAAGAAACGGGCGTAGGTTATAAGGGGTTCGATTTTCTTCAAGATATTTAATATCCTTAGTGAGCAGTATGATTGGGGATATTAATGTTTTTCTTAAGCCAAAAGTGTATAGCCCGGGAAGGATTAAAGAAGTTTGTCTTTTGCTTCGTATTTCAGAGCGTGCGCTGATAACTAAAATGGCTATAATTTTCAAGTGGAGGTCTCCGTCATCGGGTTTCTATATCATAAACAGTTAAACACTGATGGTTCTGGTAAGAATGGTTAAGCCGCGGGTGGTGGTGTGATTCGTGATGGAGAAGGTAAGCTAGTTGCTGCTTTTTATGAGTTTTATTATAACGGCACAAATAATTTAGCAGAATCAAGAGCTCTTTTAGTCGGGTTTAATCTTTGTCAGCATCTAGGTATCACAAATGCTTTTATCCAAGCTTGTAAAGAACTAGTAATTGAAGGTTAGTACCCCTCCATGGCTATTAAAAAACTTGGTGGAACCAAATTTATAGGATTATGGAGAATTTGTTTGTGCAAATCTCTCATGTTTATAGGGAATTAAATGCAGGTGCAGACCAAATGGCTTCTTTAAAATATGCAAACAAGAAGTAACGAGATTTTACAATCAGGTTTCCCTAGAAGATTAGAAGGTTTAGCTAGATTGGATCGTACAGTCATACCTTATTAGGTGTTGCTAATTTGTTAGTTTTCCTTTTTCTGCGGGTGTCAAGGGTTCGGTATTACGTCCCCCTCCCTTCTGTTACCAATAAATTGGTCAGCAATTCTACACATACCGTCATTTTAGACGATATATAAACTGCATACTCACATAACGAGTGGGCCCCACCGCGGGAGTATACAGGGTCCGCTTTTTGGGGCCACCATGTGTGTGTATGCGGTTTACACCTTGTCTATTTGAGCGGTATATTAAGATTTTTTGTAAATTGGTAGGGTCGGCCTTACCCAGAGTTCTTCAAAAATAAATTAATTAATTAATTAATACTGAAATCTCAAAAAAAAAAAAAACAAAAATTCCAAAAAATTTGATAAGACCAATTTTGAAATTTGGAGTTTTTGTATCGATTTTTAAAAATTGGGGTTTTCAATTTCGTTTAAGATGGAGTTTTAATGAATCCCAACATTTGAACAGGGTTTTTGAACCACAAGTTTGGTTACCTTGGGCTTTTATGACTAGTTCTGAAATTAATAATAATAAAGCATTGTGTTGGTGCTCAGCTTGTCGCTAGGCTACCAACCAATGCTTTGTAAGAACATTTTTAATTTATTTTTCAATAAAGCTCCTCTGGTGGCATCCTTCACATAAAAACGAGCTCCTAGCTAAGCCGGTATTCCCCGTTTCTCAAAGTTTCATGCACTCTAGGAGGTCCCAGGTTCGAGCCCCCAATAACGTAATATTGCAGGAATTAACATGGAAGGTAGAGTTAGCTTTTCCCCCTTATGACACTGTAGCGCCCCCTAAGCTAGCAGCTGACTAATCCAAGAGATTAACTAAATAAAGAGGCACTAAAAATCTAAAACATTTACTTAAACATTCAATTAAGAAATCTACTACAAAACTTAACCCAAAAACTAGCCCCGCTCTGAAATATATATATACAAGAACTTCTCTCAAATAATACATATACAATAGTCATTTAGTTTACAATTAGAATGTACATAATAAACATATCATAAGTTAACCAACTAACGGACTCAACTCCTCGAAGCTTCCGCTGCGCAACTCTGATCTGTCTCTGAAACTGAAAGTGGGAAAGGGTGAGCATATCATCCCTAAAAGGGGTGCCCAGTAGAAATAACATTTAACTTTCAAGTAATCATTGGAAATGATTTGAAAAAAATTCATGTTTTCCCTAACATTAAAACACAACCAATTTCACAGAGGTAAACAATCATGTATATGGAACTAACTCCTTCTAAACAATGTATAATATGGTGACTCGTCCCGCACCTAGATAATAATATAGTGACTCGTTCCGTACCAGTAAATGAAAAAGAAGTACCCTATATACCACAGATGGAAATTCTCATTTCCAAACAATCAAATGGAAATTCTTATTTCCCAAACAATTCATAAAGACAAACAAGGCAATACAATTCCTTTCCAAACAATGGAAAGATTAAAAGAATCAACGGTACTTTCGGAGTTTAAAATAAAACAATGCATGGAATACACAATCATACTATACATGAATTTGTTAAACATAAACTTTTGTGAAAGAAAACAACAATAATCACAAAAGAGCTAAATGTAAATTCCCACCTCTTTTGATGACAAGCCACGCCTACCTCGAGATCCACGATCCACTGGTTCATCCTTGAATCGATCGTTGTTAATATGGACTAACTGTTAGTCACACAAGAATTTTAAGAATCTAACCAAAAGGCTCACACAAGAACCATACAATTCTATTTAATCCCAAGTCCACTAACACAACTCATTAAGCTAAGGCCTGGTCCATCTGAGTCAACTAACGGTCACTAACGGTCTAAGTGACAGTCAAGGGTCAACTAACAGTCAACGTCCATAGTCAAGGTCAAGTCCAGGGTAATCAATCGGTCAAGGTCCACTGAGTCAACTCTGAGTCAAACCGATCCAACAAGGTTAACTCAGTTCAGCTAAACAAATTGAGTCAGCTAAACTGACTGGGATGACTAATCGGTGTAGAAACAAATACAGATTCACTTCAATCTAATTCTAACACTTATAACTCTAACTCAAGTTCGACTTCAATCTACTCATTGCATCAATTCATTAAATCTTAAAACAAACTTCATAACCAAATATAATTACAAACACTGGTTACCTGCAATTGCAGTTCCAAGCTTCTCACAGCCAACACTATCTACAACTCTATAATCAACCATATAACTTCTTTTCATTCAGTTCTACCAGATTGTTCAGAAATATCAACTTCAGCTTAACACTTCAATCATACATTCAATGCATATAAACTTCATAACTCACTTTAAGATCAAATACAGATTACCTGTAATTGTAGGCATTACTCAGCTTCTTCTAAATTCAGTTCACTCCCTCAACTGAACTGCTAAACAACTCCTTAAGCCACCAAGACACACACTCAAACCAATTCTACTTCCATTTCCACCAGTTTTGTAATTCAACCTACAACCACTGGCAACTCCCAAAAGAATACCATTCCAAAACCTTGTACTTCACCACAAACCAACAAAGATCCATGTCACATCAATTAAATTTTGAGCTTCATAAGAATTCACTTAATCTAAAAAATGAACAAGAATAATTCTTTCCACACAATATCTTTCAAGTTAAATCCACTAACATCTTCATCTGCATCACCAGTTCAATAGCAGATTACCAACCTCTTCCCTGCACTCCACAATACCACAACTCTAAATAATAATTACAACTTCATTCTACAGTTATCTCAATCCTGGTTCCATTCTTAATCAAATAAACCAGTTACTTTAATTAACTCAATTCAAAATACCGAAATTAGAACAATTAGAGACTTACCCAAAAACAGTCTTCCCTGAATTATTATAACTCCAACTGCTGTAACCTTAAATTCATCAATCTCTAAACACCCATCCTTAATCAACCTTATCACCGGTTCTCAGCAAAACCCCAAAACAATCTTCAAATCCTCTATTTTATAATTTTAAGTTCAAAAGATAATTCTAACTTCTCATATCAACCATACCCAGCCTTTAATTTCTCTTTAAACAACTCCACTCTAATTCCAATAAATTCAGAAACCCTAATTCTTATTTCTTGAAGAACAGAAACCTCAATCACCTCCAATCTCGAATTCAAACTTAAAACATCAATCAACCTCTTCAATACTATCGAACCCATCCTTTAATTTAACTCCCTTTATATCAAATTCATCTTCCCTGACCTTTCTCACAAACCCTAACTCTTCAATTCGACTCTAAATCAAATTCATAACTTCAATTTAATTACAACCCTTAAGTTATTCCACTAGCAGCAACCCAAATCACCTCTCAGTTCACCTAAGAACCCCTCGGTTCACCTAAGAACTCGAATTCAATTCACGGAAACCCTAGCTCTTTGATTCATCAATTCATCTTCAAAACATCATCCCGTGCTCAAATAACATCAAGTCCACCATTAACAACCAATCTATGGATTCTCATCTCAACTCTAGCTCTCCGAACCACTAACTCATCATCTTTATTCATTAACAGATGAAGAACGCAGAAGAAGAAGAGGAAAAGAAAGATAAGAAAAAAGACGAAGAAGAAAGAAGAAGAAATAAAGTCTTCTCTCGACACAGTTGGTGATAAGGCCGACCAGAAAATGATTAAGGCACCCAAGAAACATATATGAGCAGCCAGGCGGTTTAAAGCCCAAATGACTAATTTCCCTTCTCAGTATTCTGATGATTACTTTTTCATCTGGTATCTGATTGACACGTTCGAGTAGACCATTCTGCATAAATTTTCGAGATATATTCAACGGTACTAATTTCGTATCCAATCGTTGTTAGATTAATTCATATTAATTAAAATCTATATTAACTAATCGAGTCATTATCGGCTTAATCGTATCTTGATCATCGCTAGACCAATCAAATAGCGTTGACGAGCTTGAGGGTCCTTACAGACACAATCTTAGCCCCCCAATCCGCTTCGGCTTCCTTGGATACACTACACCAAAACCAGGATTTTGTAACGCAAGCAACTCATCCAGCTTTATTTTTCGATCCACGAGATACACTTGTGATAAGTCCCCGCTTGATTATAATCGTTATTAAATTTTGTATTCGTGATAATAATTAGAAATATTAAATTCTTTTATTACTCACAATAATATTTGTTGACAATTTTACAAGACAATCACAATTATAATTCAAAGTGATGATTCCACCCAAATATTTCACAACATCTAAAACAACCCCAAAATTATAACACTTTGAATTTTACTTGTCACTAATTTTCCCACATTTGTACAAACTAACAATTATATTTCATTTCTATAAATCAAAATATATTTTTCTTTTTCTTTTTAATTTTCTTAATATTAGAAAACAGGATCAAGACCAAGTCAACGAGTCATGACTTTATAGAAATTTGACTTTGACATATTTTGCTTCTTCCGAAGACGGTGAAAATTACCGTACACCCTTATCTAATAACCTAATAAAAATTCAAGATTGTGAAAATGACCGAGACTACCCTTATCGGAAATAAGTAAAGTAAATATTACAATCACTGTTAAAATTACCATATTACCCTTAATGGAAAAAAAGTGCAACAAAATATTATCCAGACTGTGAAAATGACCAGATTACCCTTACAAGAAATAAGTGAAGTAAATATTACATACTGTGAAAATGACCATATTACTCTTAATGAAATTAGTGCAATAAATAATGTGGAAATTGTGAAAATGACCAGACTACCCTTATCGGAAATAAGTGAAGTAAATATTACAGACTATGATAATAATACAACCCTTATAAGAAATAAGTAAAGAAAATATTACAGACCGTGAAAATGACCATCTTACCCTTACTAGAAATAATGGAGACTATGGAAATGACCAAACTACCCTTATCGGAAATAAGTAAAGGAAATATTACACATTTTGGAAACGACCATATTACCCTTACTGTGAAAATGACCATATTACCCTTACTAGAAATAAGTGCAATAAATATCATGGAAACTATGAAAATGACTATATTACACTTACAAGAAATAAGTGCAATAAATATCATGGAGACTATGAAAATGACCAAACTAGCCTTATCAGAAATAAGTAAGGTAAATATTAGATACTATGGAAATGACTATTTTACCCTTATTTTAAATAAGTGTAATAAATATTCCGAGACTATGAAAATGACCAGGACTACCCTTATCAGAAATAAGTAAAGTAAAATATTATAGACTTTGAAAATGACCATATTACCCTTACTGGAAATAAATACAATAAATATCATGGAGACAATGACAATGACCAAACTACCCTTATCAAAAATAAGTAAAGTAAATATTACATACTGAAAATGACCATATTACCCTTACTAGAAATAAGTGCAATAAATATCATGGAGACTATGAAAATTACCAAACTACCCTTATCAAAAATAAGTAAAGTAAATATTACAGACTATGAAAATGACCACTTTACCCTTATAGGAAACATATGCAATAAATATTATGGAGACAGGGAAAATGACCAGACTACCCTTATTAGAAATAAGTAAAGTAAATATTACAGACTGTGAAAATGACAATATTACTCTTACTGGAAATTAGTGCAAAAAATATTATTTAGAATGTGAAAATGACTGGACGCCTCTATTAAAAATAAGTACGGTTAATATTTTAGATGTGAGAATGACCATATTACCCTTACTAGAAATTAATGCAATAAACATCATGGAGACTATAAAATGACCAAACGCCCTTATCAAAAATAAGTCAAGTAAATATTATAGCACGTGAAAATGACCATTTACCCTTCATTGGAAATAAGGTTAATAAATGTAATAGACCGGAAAATGACCAAACTACCCTTATCGAAATAAGTAAAGTAAATATTACAAACTATGAAAATGACCAATTTACCCTTTACTTATTTCCGATAAGTGGTAGTATGGTCATTTTCACAGTCTCCATAATATTTATTGCACTTTTTTTTCAATAAAGGTAATATGTCATTTTCATAGTCTTTAAAATTACTTTATTTATTTTTGATAAGGGTAGTATGGTCATTTTCACAGTCTCCATAATATTTATTGCACTTTTTTCCAATAAGGATAATAGGGTCATTTTCACAGTCTGTAATAATTACTTTACTCATTTCCGATAAGGGTAGTATGGTCATTTTCACAGTCTCCATAATATTTATTGCACTTTTTCCAATAAGGGTAATATGGTCATTTTCACATCATGTGAGAATTACTTTACTTATTTCAATTAAGGTAGTATGGTCATTTTCACGATCTCCATAATATTAATTGCAATTTTTTCCAATAAGGGTAATATGGTCATTTTCACGATCTGTAGAATTACTTTACTCATTTTCGATAAGGGTAGTATGGTCATTTTCCATATCTCCATAATATTTATTGCACTTTTTCCAATAAGGGTAATATGGTCATTTTCACATCATGTAAGAATTACTTTACTTATTTCCGTTAAGGGTAGTATGGTCATTTTCACAGTCTCCATAATATTAATTGCACTTTTTCCAATAAGGGTAATATGGTCATTTTTACAGTCTGTAAGAATTACTTTACTCATTTTCGATAAAGGGTAGTATCGTCATTTCACGGTCTCCATAATATTTATTGCATTTTTTTCCAATAAGGATAATAGGGTCATTTTCACAGTCTGTAATAATTACTTTACTTATTTCCGATAAGGGTAGTATGGTCATTTTCACAGTCTACATAATATTATTGCATTTTTTCCAATAAGGGTAATATGGTCATTTTCACAGTCTATAAGAATTACTTTACTTATTTCTGATAAGGGTAGTATCGTCATTTTCACATTCTGATATATCTCGTCTCCAGTTCATCCGAAAGAGAAACTGAGCTTTACCTCTAGTAATATTTGAACCTGTGATGTTCAATTACGATATATTTCGTCCTCGCTTCATCCGAAAGCGAGAAACTCGAGTCTAATCGTTGTAATATTTGAACCCGTGATGTTCAATTATGATATATTTCCTCTCCAGTTCATCCGAAAGAGAAACTCGGGTCTAACTTTAGTAATCTTTGAACTTTGTGATGTTCAATTATGATATATTTCGTCTCCGGTTCATCCGAAAGAGAAACTTCGCTCTACCTCTAGTAATATTTGAACTTGTGATGTTCAATTCGTATATATATTTCGTCTCCAGTTCACCGAACGAGAAACTCGGAGTCTAACTTTAGTAATCTTTGAACTGTGATGTTCAATTATGATTTATTTCGTCTCGTTCACCCGCACGAGAAACGCAGTCTAACTTTAGTAATCTTTGAACCCGTGATGTTCAATTATGATATATTTAGTCTCCATTCATCGAAAGAGAAACTTCAGCTCTACCTCTAGTAATATTTGAACCGTGATGTTCAATTCGGATATATTTCATCTCCAGATTCACCCGAACGAGAAACTCGAGTCTAACTTTAGTAATCCATGAACTGTGATGTTCAATTATGATATATTTCGTCTCCGAGTTGACCCGAACGAAAACTCGGATCTAACTTTAGTAATCTTTGAACTGTGATGTTCAATTATGATATATTTCCTGCCCGTTCATCGAAAGAGAAACTCAGCTCTACCTCTAGTAATATTTGAACTCGTGATGTTCAATTCGGATATATTTCGTCTCCGGTTCACCCGAACGAGAAACTCGAGTCTAACTTTAGTAATCTATGAACCCGTGATGTTCAATTATGATATATTTCGTCTCCGGTTCACCCGAACGAGAAACTCAGTCTAACTTTAGTAATCTTCTAACTGTGATGTTCAATTATGATATATTTCGCTCCGGTTCATCCGAAGAAAAACTCACTCTACCTCTAGTAATATTTGAACTTGTGATGTTGAATTCAGATATATTTCGTCTCCAGTTCACCCGAACGAGAAACTCAGGTCTAACTCTATGAACCTGTGATGTTCAATTATGATATATTTCGTCTCCAGTTCACTAAACGAAACTCGGGTCTAACTTTAGTAATCTTTGAACCCGTGATGTTCAATTATGATATATTTCGGCTCCAGATTCATCCGAAAGAGAAACTCAGCTCCACCTCTAGTAATATTTGTACATGTGATGTTCAATTCAGATATATTTCGTCTCCAGTTCATCCGAACGAGAAACTCAGGTATAACTTTAGTAATCTTTGAACCTGTGATGTTCAATTATGATATATTTCGTCTCCAGTTTATCCGAACGAGAAACTCAGGTCTAACTTTAGTAATCTTTGAACCTGTGATGTTCAATTATGATATATTTCGTCTCCAATTCATCCGAAAGAGAAACTCAGCTCTACCTCTAGTAATATTTGCAGAAATAGGAGTAGTCAACTCGCGGCCAGGTTCGATGTCGGAGCCTGGTATGCATACATATATATGCATAAATAGGGTTTGTTTAAGGTTTCGTAGAATATCTCGAAGAAATCTTACCCGTAAATGGATGGATTCGTCGTTCTTACCATGTTTACGACTTAGAGTAGTCAACTCATGCGGCGGAGTTTCGATCTCGGATCTGGTACGATACAATATCTTAAATAGGGTTTTTTTAAGGTTTCGTAGAATATCTCGAAGAATCTTACACCTAAATGGATGGATTCGTCTGTTAACTTACCGAATTTTGACTTAAGTCAACTCGCGGCGAGTTTCCGATCTCGGATCACGGTACGCATACAATATACGAAATAGGGTTTCTTTAAGGTTTCGCGAGAATATCTCGAAGAAATCTTACACACAAATGGATGAATTCATCGTTCTTACCGAATTTCTGACTTATAGTAGTCAACTCGCGGTCAAGTTTCGATCTCGGATCCTGGTACGCATACAATATGCAGAAATAGGGTTTTTTAAGGTTTCATAGAATATCTCGAAGGAATCTTACACGTAAAATGGATGGATTCGTCATTCTTACCAAGTTTCGACTTAGAGTAGTCAACTCGCGGCCGTGTTTCGATCTCGGATCCACAGTACGCATACAATATGCAAAAATAGGATTTTTTAAGGTTTCGTAGAATATGTCGAAGGAATCTTACCCGTAAATGGATGGATTCGTCGCTATTACCGAATTCCTGACTTTGAGTAGTCAACTCGCGGCCAGGTTTCGATCTCGGATCCTGGTACGCATACAATATACATAAATAAGATTTTTTTAAGGTTTCGTAGAATATCTAGAAGGAATCTTACCTGTAAATGGATGGAATCGTCATTCTTTCCAAGTTTCTGACTTAGAGTAGTCAACTCGCGGCCAGGTTTCTATCTCGGAGCATGGTTTGCATACATATATGCATAAATATGGTTTATTTAAGGTTTCGTAGAATATCTCGAAGAAATCTTACCTGTAAATGGATGAATTCGTCGTTCTTACCGAATTTCTGACTTATAGTAGTCAACTCGCGGCCGGATTTCGATCTCGGATCCCCGGTACGCATACAATATGCAGAAATAGGGTTTTTTAAGGTTTCGTAGAATATCTCGAAGAAATCTTACCTGTAAATGGATGGATTCGTCGTTCTTACCAAGTTTCTGACTTAGAGTAGTCAACTCGCAGCCAAGTTTCGATCTCGAAGCCTGGTTTGCATGCAATATGCAAAAATAGGGTTTGTTTAAGGTTTCGTACCCGTAAATGGATGGATTCGTCGTTCTTACCAAGTTTCTAACTTAGTGTAGTCATTTCGCGGTCGGGTTTCGATCACGGAGCCTGGTTTGCATACAACATGCATAAATAGGGTTTCTTTAAGGTTTCGTAGAATATTCCGAAGGAATCTTACCTGTAAATGGATGGATTCGTCGTTCTTACCGAATTTCTGACTTATAGTAGTCAACTCGCGGCCAGGTTTCGATCTCGGATCCTGGTACGCATACAATACGCAGAAATAGGGTTTTTTATGGTTTCGTAGAATATCTCGAAGAAATCTTACCTGTAAATGGATGAATTCGTCGTTCTTACCGAATTTCGACTTATAGTAGTCAACTCGCGGTCGGTTTCGATCTCGGATCACGGTACGCATACAATATGCGAAATAGGGTTTTTTAAGGTTTCGTAGAATATCTCGAAGGAATCTTACCCGTAAATGGATGGATTCGTCATTATTACCAAGTTTACGACTTAGAGTATTCAACTCGAGGCCAGGTTTCGATCTCGGATCCTGTACGCATACAATATGCAGAAATAAGGTTTTTTTAAGGTTTCATAGAATATCTCGAAGGAATCTTACCTGCAAATGGATGGATTCGTCGTTCATCCGAAAGAGAAACTCAGCTCTACCTCTACTAATATTTGAACCTGTGATGTCAATTATGATATATTTCGTCTCAGTTCATCCAACGAGAAACTTAGGTATAACTTTAGTAATCTTTGAACCCTGTGATGTTCAATTATGATATATTTAAATCTCCGTTCATCCGAAAGAAAAAATCGACTCACCTCTAGTAATATTTGAACTTGTGATATTCAATTCAAATATATTTCGTCTCCAGTTTACCCGAACGAGAAACTCAGCTTTACCTCTAGTAATATTTGAACCTTTGATGTTCAGTTATGATATATTTCGTCTCCAGTTCATCCAAACGAGAAACTCAGGTATAACTTTAGTAATCTTTGAACCTGTGATGTTCAATTATGATATATTTCGTCTCCAGTTCATCCGAAAGAGAAACGAGCTCCACCTCTAGTAATATTTGAACTTGTGATATTCAATTCGGATATATTTCGTCTCCAGTTTACCCGAACGAGAAACTCAAACACACCTCTAGTAATATTTGAACCCGTGATGTTCGGGTTATGATATAATTCGTCTCCAGTTCATCCGAACGAGAAACTCAGGTATAACTTTAGTAATCTCTGAACCTGTGATGTTCAATTATGATATATTTCCTCTCCAATTCATCCGAAAGAGAAACTCAGGTCTAACTTTAGTAATCTTTGAACTTGTGATGTTCAATTATGATTTATTTCGTCTCCAGTTCACCCGCACGAGAAACTCGGGTCTAACTTTAGTAATCTTTGAACCTGTGATGTTCAATTATGATATATTTCGTCTCCAGTTCATCCGAACGAGAAACTTAGGCCTAACTCTAGTAATTTTTGAACCTGTGATGTTCAATTCTGGTATATTTCGTCTTCAGTTCATCCGTAAGAGAAAATAGGTCTAACTCTATTAAAACAATCAGAATCGTTCAATAATGTTTCTTTTTGACACATGGCAAGAAGTTAACCATCAATTTTTTTGTGGACCAATTAAATTGGTGTCATAGGGAAAGATCGTCTAGCCGCATCACACCTTAACGAGTTACACCACTTGTGCGAAATACACTAATTCTTCTTCTTTTGCCTTTCTCATTCCTTGTCTTTCATCTTCTAACTGCTGCTACCTTATCCGCTCATCCTTCTTCACTCATCAGATCCATTCTTCAGTTTAACCCCACCAACTACAAATTCTCATTAGCAGTGAAAAATCATCAGATTTATTAGATCCATCTCGGTTCGACTAGGATAATAGTCTGATGATTGATTTTGTTAACGAGAGAATAAAACCAAATTTTGTCATTATTTTCTTCAAAGATTATCTCGATTTTCCTATCGATTCTCTCATCCGAGATGAGTTTCTATCTCGTCTTTGGGTTTGTTTGATATTTTAAATATGTCGAGAAATTTGATTTGGGTTTAAAAAAGTTTTTCTCTGCTTGAGTGTTTGTGGTTTTTTGATGCTTATAGTTAAAAGTTTTTATTTTTATTTTTTGTTGAAATCTGAACTATCTCCTCTTTCAGTTCTTCTCACAATCATCTGAACTATCTTTTTTGTTTCTTCTTTTGTTTTTTTAAAAGTAATTTGGATCTATGTACTTGGAGTTTCAAATATACCCTAAACTTACCCGAAATCCTCATATCTGCAAACCCTTTTTAGAGAAATCAAATCCATCTTTGAATAACCTGGTTTCACAAACCTAAGAGAGTAGATTTTTAGACTCAGTATTTGCAATTTTTTGTGAAGAAGAATCAGGTGAACTTCTCCATCTCGCTACTGGCTTGATTTGGCTTTGCATCTCTCTTTATCTATCTTTGTCTTTTAATTCTACTTTAGCAATTATGTGATCTATTGTGATGCAGTGATGTTGATTCAAGAATTTTTTTCATGGCCAAACAATTGATGGGTAAGGCGATTATTAGAATTACTTGGGTGTATTTCAACTCTATTCAATCAATTTCCCTTTATTGTTAAACTGATCTTAACTTAGGATCTATATGTTTTGCGGATGTTATTTGGGTGATTTGTTAGTCTAAGTTCACTTGGATCTGTTTTGTCCGAAATGCATAATCACTACATAATCACTACATTCGTTTAATGGGTTTTTAATTATTGTATCTAATATCATGCATCATCTATGAGAAATTAGTACTGCCAATTTCCAAGATGTTCTTTGTTCATTTTAAATATTTAAGTTCTAAAACAGAATTCCTGTAATATGTGAAATTGTAAAATGCACAAAAAATTGAATTCTCTAAGTATCCATGAATTGTGAGTTTCGTGTTTACATGAGTTTTAAATGGTGTTGTTTGAATAGCTCTACTGCTGGTCAAGAGCAATTTGGTAGCCTTATGTGGACAATGCTTAAGCTGCTGGATTAATCATAAGATTTTTTATGATTAATCTGCTAGACAATTCTCTAAGTATCCAGCTTAAGCTGCTACTTAACATGTTGTTTTAACTCTCATTTGCTCTAGCCTGAAGGATTTATTTCTATCTCTAATTTTTGCACAAACTTTTACAAAAACAAGGAATGGGTACTTTACTAGTTCTTTGATACGCTTATATTGATGTAAATGTGTTTGTCATGTTGGTTTACCATTGGTTGATTAATATTTGTTTCTGATAGTACCTTTGAGTGAATGTTGGCATTGCTTTAGCTTTTGAATTTATGATTTGGACATGCTCAACTTTGTTGGCTTAAATTTCATAATGATTACTTTCCCTTTTAGTGTTTTATCTTGTTCAGATTCAGTCATTTAGTGTTTTTTGATAATTCCAAGTGCTCTGTATTTTGGGGGTTTATTTTGGTAAGTTTTTATTTATCTTCTCCTTGCTTGGTTTGATCTGCAAATCTATAGGGATGTGTACATAGGAGGGGAGTTATTAGGATAACTACAAAACCCTAGGGTTTCATCTATTTTTGCCTATATATAGAGGCTTAATTTAAGAGATATGATTATTCTGTTTTTCACACAATACACTTGCATAGAACATCTGCTGATTTTAGCATCGGAGTGTTTTTGCAGGTACCCCCACCTCCTTCAATCAATTCTTTGGAGATTCTTCATCAACGGTAGCGATTGGATCAATCTTCTCACATCTCGAAGATCGTTGGGGTGATTATTTTTGCACCAACATCTTTTGGCGCCGACTAAGGGGAACGAAGAAGTTCGTACTCCTAAAGTTACGAAAACTTTTCCAAAAAGAGTTTCGTTGGGTGAACGTCATCTAGAGGTTGCAGACACGTTCTCAACAACAGCCAGAAAGTTTTCAGTCTTCATAGTTCGTGGAAAGTTTTCGCAAACAATTGATATTCCCTCCTTGTTTGGGAGTTACGTAAGATCCAAAGTGCGTTAACTGTTCAAACTGATTGGAAGAAAGCCTTTTAAGGAAACAGAAACCAATGGAGGCTTCGGTTGTGAATCATACAGAAGAAAACAGCACCATACCCAGAGAAGTTGTACCAAGCCAAGGCATAACAAACCAAGTCCAATGAGATCGGTGTTCAAGGTGTACAAAACCCGGCGGGTCAACCCACGAATCGTGAGGAGCGCTGTCGTTCAAGGTGAGGACGAGAGAGATGGCGGATCGGCATCACTATCGTCATCGCAGCAAGCATCAACGTCTCGTTCACGTTCAGAAGGAGCAGTTCCAAGGGTGAACTATATGCTGTTAACGAGATCATCTCCTCCAGCCACTAACAGGAGAGATCGACGTCAGGGTAGGTCTTCTAATTTGCTTCCCAATGGCCAGGCTCAACGAGGGGAGGACGCTGCAAATAGGGGAGTGAGAGCTCGAGCTACTGACCCTCCTGCTGGTCAGGGAAACACAGTACCAGCTCGACGTACTAATGACACAGTACCAGCTCGACCTGCTGTCCAGACCGGCGCTCCGCCTGCGGTACAGACCAACCTCCAGCCTATCACTCAGGTTAATAACCTTCAGACTACTGCGGCTCAACACAACCAACAGATCGTGCAAGGGAACGACCCACGGGTTACGCCAATAGATCGACGGTTCGAGAGCGGCTGCAGCAGCTGGAAAGAGAGAATAACCGTTTGAAAATAGCACTGGAAAAGAGGAGAGAGCTGGAAGTACCGGCTATTTCTCGTTCGGGAAGTGCGAGGATGAATCGTCGAGAGTCGACAACCCACAAAAGAGGAAACGCCGCTTCTAGTGATCGACGTTTGGGTCGTGACGATGGAAGATGGATTGGAGAAGGAAGGGGGTTATAGTGGAGTCGCGGTTATCGGGGTTATGATCGCTATGACCGAGCAGACTCATGATGATAGAAGAAGGGCTGAGGAAGAAAGGGATGTAGCCGGAGTCGCGGATATCATGAATACGACCAATACGACCAACGTATTCTGAACGTTGGAAGAGATGGTGAGGCTGGGACTAGCGGAACTGGACATAAACGGAAGGAAGATCGAGCTGCTAATCGACATGCAAAGAAATCAGGGCGTGAGAAGAAACGTTCCAGGAAGAGGGTGGATTCCGACAGAGACGAGCGAAGCCGGAGAGAGTTGGGAAGTGATTAGAAGAGGATGAAATGGTCAGCAAAAGGAAGCTTAGTGCCATGATCGAGGAATTATTGTCACAGAGACAATCCAAAGACGAGGAGCAGCAGGTTCTGACCATGAGGAAGTCGATGGATTCTCCTTTCGTTTCGAAGATAAGAAGATACCGTCCTCCTTCCAATTTCAACCAGCCTCAGTTTAAGGATTTCTTTGACGGCGGAGTGGAAACCCGGTGGAGCATGTCCAAGTTTTCAAGCTTCGATGAGTCTTTGGGGAAACGATGTGAATTACTTTGCAGAACTTTTCCAATGACCTTAACGGAAAGGCTTTGACTTGGTTTTGCGAGTTAGAAACAAACTCAATCAAGGATTTTGGAATGTTTGTCGGATGCATTTTTTGAGCAAGATAAGATTAATCTCGGAGTCAAAAAAGAGAGTAGTCACTTATTCCTCTTGCATAGAGAGGTTGGTGAGGATCTTTTTGATTTTAATAGGAGATTTCGTCTTGAGGTTAGTGAGGTTGGAAAGGTGGATGAAGGGATCGTGGTGGCAGCATATAAGAATGCATTGGAGTATGATGAGTTTGGAATATATAACTCGTTAACAGTGGAACCGGTGGGAAGCCTCAGAGAGTTGTACGATAGGGCCGATAGATATGCAAAGAGGCGATATAAGGAAAAGAAAGCGAAATTGTCGCGAGCGTCGAGAAGGTCGGCGGCTGAAGTAACAACGAGACCAAAGCAACAGTTTGATAGTAGTTCGAAGAGCAAAAGCATTGAAGGACCACCCAAGAAGGCAAGGAATGAAGAGGAATTTCATAAACCACAGGAAAAGCAGAGGGTAAGGTTTCCTAAGTTGAACATTGGACTTGGGGAACTTTATAAGAGGATTAAAAATACGCTGCCCAATCCGGAGCGCTACCAGTGGAGACCAAGGAGAAGAGGAACAAGAATAAGTATTGTGATTATCACAGGGATCACGGGCATAACACAGATACTTGTCGTGCTCTTGCCACAGAGGTCCAGAAGATGGTAGATGAGGGAAAGTTGCAGCAATATTTGAAAGAAAGCCCGACACAGGTTAATGCACTAGTCAACACTCTAGATTTGCGCGAAATCAGAGTTAGCCACGCAAGGGTTAACACAACCTCGAGAAAAGCTCAGGAGAACGCGACACGGCTGAAGTTGCGTCATATAAACGAATGGCGAATATCTAACAAGGTTGACTACGCCAGTCATATTGGCACGGAAATCTTGGAAGAAGGAAAAGCGAAATAAGCTTTTCAAACGCTGATCTAGCCGGAGTATATCAGCCTCATAATGATGCAATAGTAATTCTGGCTCTCATTGGAATGTTCAAGGTTCGTCGAGTCTTGGTCGTCTTGGAGTTCAATTAGCGTCATATTTTCTGGAGCATACTCTTCAATGAATTTTGTCCAAAGTCAAGTTGAGGCGGATGATAGCCCTATCATTGGCTTTAGTGGAGAGACAATGACGGCGATTGGAAGAATTAGTCTACCCACTATCGTAGGGGGAAGGACGATTATGCAATATTTCTCATTGCTAGATTGTCGCGCACCTTACAATGCTATTCTTGGACGTGATTGGATCTACGCAATGGACGCTGTAACTTCCACTATCCACCAATGTTTAAAATTCATTGTTCCAGCCGGGGTGATGAAAGTTAGGAGCGATCAGGTAGCATCGCATAAATGTCATGAAAGCGCAATGGAGGAGTATAGAAAATTAGAACTAAAGGGTTCCGAAATACTCCGTGTAGAGAAGAAATTGTAGAAATCACAGTGCCTCCCAACCTCTTATCATGGAAGAGGAAAGGAAGGACCGCCAACTATTGAGGAGTTGGTAGAGGTGCAGGTTGGGGATCAGAAGGAGCAAACAACGTTTATCGGGGCGGAGCTACCACTTGGAGAGAGTCAAAGCCTGATTGCTTTGTTAAGATCCAATAAAGATGTCTTTGCATGGAGTCTCAGTGATATGCCGGGCATTGATCCCGCCATCGCGTGCCATAGGTTGAATATCGTGAAGGATCTAAACCCGATAAAGGCGAAGCCGCGGAAGATGGCACCGAACGGAAAGTTAAGGTTACCCGAGGGATTGACAGGATGTTAAAAGCAAAAATCATAAGACCTGTTAAATATCCAAGTGGTTGGCAAATATTGTAGCAGTTCCAAAGAAAACGGGAAGATTCGGGTATGTATTGACTTTACCAATTTAAATAAAGCATGCCCAAGTGATCCTTACCGATACCCGAGTTGTGGAGCTGGTGGATGCTACTCTTTCTTTGTTTCGGCAAGGTATCGTTTATGGACGGTTTTTTGGTTATAATCAAATTCCACTATTTGAAGAAGATCAAGAACATCACAGCGTTCATAACAGACAAGGGGATTTATTGTTACTGGTCATGCCATTCGGTTTGAAAAATGCGGGGAGCAACTTATCGGCGTACGGTGGATGAAATGTTCAAAGGACATGATCGGTGATACCATGGAGGTCTATATTGATGATATGGTAGTCAAGTCCAAAAAGAAGGAGTCACACCTTATGGACTTGGGAAGAACCTTTGATCGATTCACAATATGGAATGAAATTAAATCCAGTGAAGTGCTCTTTCGGCTCACTTGGTAAATTTCTTGAATTACATGATGACGCGGAGGGAATGGAAGCTAATCCTGAGCGATTAGGGCAATGCAAAATGCCGTCACCAAGGAACAAAAAGGAGGTACGAGAGGCTTCTTGGGAGGTTGGCGGCGTTAAACGGAGTTCATCTCGCGAGCCGGACAAATGTAGACCGCTTTTTTCCAGTTAAGAAGAAGGCCGAAAAGTTTGGTTGGAGTCGGGAATGTGACGGGCGTTCGATGCCATTAAGCGGTATTTGACTTCACCGCCAGTCTAACAAGTCCAAAAACGGCCAAACGGTTTACATTTACTTGGCGGCCGGTGTTTGTCTTTGTCGGCGCGATTTTATTTGTTAAAGAGCGGAGGAGAGGCCGGTTTATTTCGTTAGTAAGTCCCTAACGGATCTTTGAGACAAGATACTCGAAGATAGAAAAGATGGCATTGGCTCTCATACATGCAGCAAGACGTTTGAAGCCCTATTTTGAGGGACGACGACTGGTAGTCTATACTGAATACCCGTTAAAAAAGGTGTTGGGTAGAACAGACGATTCCAGTAGGCTTGCCACATGGGCCACTTACCTTGGTGCATATACTATAGACTATGAGCCAAGAACAGCCGAGAAGGGGCACGCGATTGCGTCATTGATGGCAGATTTCCCGTGGATGATATTCAAGGTTTGAGTCCATGCTTGGCGAGGAGATCTTGCTTGATGACAACGTTATACAACCAATTCCACTACCGTGGGAGATCGTAAACTTTATCAAGAAGCCTTGAGATCCAGCAAAGGGAGCGAGCAGTAATGCGGACTCGGAGATGGTTCCACGAAGGAGAAGGTTGGAACATGGCGAGTCTGTGATGGATCCGCAAACACGGATGGGGCAGGTGTTGGATGTGTACTGGTCTCTCCAGAAGGATTACAGATTGAAAAAGCTGTCCGGCTGGGGTTTACGGCCTCAAACAACCAGGCTGAATACGAGGCAGTAATTTCAGGCTTAAAGACGGCTCTTAGCTTGGGGCGCGGAGGGTTAAGTTGACAACGGACTCAAGGTTGGTCGCTAATCACTTGATGGAGCGTATAAAGCTAAGAATGAAAGGCTATCGTGTTATTTAAAGTACATACATGAGTTGGCGAAGGAGTTTGAGTTGTTCGACATAAAATAAAAGCCAAGAACAAAAAGAATAGGCATGCGAGACGCCCTTGCTTACGTGTCCGAGCCGTTGAATCGGAGACAACACGGTACATCGTGGTTGATTTCCGAGAGTTTCCCGGCATTCGAACACCATTAACGATGCGTTTAAGGCTTGCGGCGAGTGGGATTAATGTCCCCTCATCTGAAGGTCAAAGTGATCCTATGGATATAGATGAAGGAAGTGACAACCAACTTGAGGATTGGAGGAAGCCTTATGTGCGATACCTGCAATCACAGGAGCTTCCACGCGATAAGAGTCTGGCAGGAAAGATATCAAAGACGGCTTGGAGGTACGCTCTTATTGAAGGAGAGCTATATAAGAAGCCAATATCAATGGAACCTTACCTCCGATGTATAACTAGGGAGATGGGAAAGCAATTGTTAGCGGGCGCATGAGGGGTGTTGTGGAAACCATTATGGGGGAAGGAGTTTGGCGCATCGTTTGTTGTCTCAAGGATATTTTTGGCCTTATATGCAAAATGATGCAAAGCAATTTGCCCAAAAGTGCGTGTCTTGTCAGTTGCATGGACCTATAATGAAAAGACCAGCAAATGAGTTACACCCAGTCTTGAGCCCATGGCCGTTTGATAAATGGGGTTTGGATATTGTAGGTCCATTCCCCACGGCACCTGGGGGCGTCAAGTATTTGTTGGTGGCAACCGATTATTTCTCAAAATGGGTGGAAGGTGTGGCTCTGGTGAGGATAGAAGCGGTTCATGTCCGCGATTCATTTGGGAAAATATTATTTGTCGATTTGGAGTACAAGGCAATGATCATTTCGATAATGGGAAACTTGTTTGATTGTGAGACGATAAAGTCATTATGTGATGGCTTGCACATCAAACATAATTTTTCAACTCCGTATTATGCACAGAGTAACGGACAGGCCGAAGCAACAAATAGAGTTATCTTGGATAACTTGAGGAAGACCTTGGACAAAGCTAAGGGAAGATGGACGGAATTCTTACCTGGGGTCTTATGGGCATACAGAACCACTCCCAGACGGTCGACAGGTTTCTCGCCATTCACACTGGCATACGGAACGGAAGCGGTATTACCAGTCGAGTTGTTGGTTCCAACCACCAAGACGTTGGCAGAGCAGTCCGGTCAAAACGTAGAGATTTTTTCAAGAGACAAAGAACTTTTAGAAGAAGTTAGAGATGAAGCTGCAAGAAGGTTGGCGGTCTACCAGCAATCTATGAAGCGACAATACAACAAAAAGGTACGAGAACGGTCCTTCCTTCCAGGAGAACAAGTTTTGAGAAGAACAAGGCCAAAAACGTTGGACGGTGGCAGTGGGAAGCTTGGGGAAAATTGGGAAGGCCCTTTCTTAATCGATAGACCAGCCAGTGGTGGAGCTTATTGGTTAAGGAGCATGAATGGGAGGGAAGAGCCCAAGCCATGGAATTCGTTCAACCTCAAAAAGTATTTCCATTAGCGTAGATTTGCTTTCGTAATTAATGTAGCCCGTATTTCATTAATAAACTCTTCCCAGCAGTGGGAGTTTTCTATCCGAGAAGTTACGATTAAAGAAGAGCCAGTAACGATATGGAGTTCCCCATTAAGAAGTAACCAAATGTTTGATTGCACACATCAATTAAAGGAAATAAAATTAAGATTGGGAGACGGCCTCATGGTCCATGCAGAGGACATGGAATATCATCGATGCACATCTACAGGGGAAAATGAAGCTAATAAAGAGCACTAGATTGAAGAATTAGGCTAAATACCTAGTTTCCTATACTAGCCTAAGGAAAGGGAAAAGGAAATTTCTAGGAATTGCAACGAACATTCTTCAATCCTCTTCGGATCATAGAACTCGTCGACGGCGTCATTATCGGTTTTTCCGTCGGGTGCGAGCGCGTATCCTCCAAGACCTTTGATTTTACGATTAGACGGTCGCGTTACTGCGCATCGGTTTACCAGGCGTTGTCGGCTTTACGTTCCCTTGCGCGGAAGATGTTGATCTGGCGCTTCAATTGTTCGTTTTCACGTTCAAGTTGGTAAGAGACAGCCGCATGAACCTTCTGTTGCTTCACTAGCTCGTCATAATGAAGCTCACCAGCCTTGCGAACAAGCGAAAGGCCCTGTAGAAAGGATGGTTAAAAATCGCAGGGAGTGCCGAGCTTTAATAAAGTTTATATATGTTAAGTAAATGGAAAGACGCGTACTGCGAAGTGAAGCTGGGCTGCACGATCAAGGGCTTGATCTATGTCAGTCATCTGATCATAACAGTGTTGGTCTCGGGGCAACATGCCTGTGAGCATAATACCCCGTGCAACGGTCGGATTTTGGATAGCGGAATCACCTATAGTTACGGGTAAGCGTGACGACTTGTACAAACCAGGCCTGAATGCATCGTCTTCGAATGGTAGACGAGTATTAGCTGGAGCTTTCAAGGGCGGTGAAGCAGGGGTGTACTCCGGCGATGATTGAGGAGCGACGGTACGGTTGATACTTTTAGGCTCATCGTCACTTGTGGTGGTACAGTGTGGTTCTTTGTTCTCTGCAACACTTGGGTCGACACCGACCTCGGCTTTAGGAGCTATATCCGCCTTGGCAGCAGCGTTGAAGTTCAGAGGCCAATCCCTTATAGCTGAGGGGCGTTTAGAGACACACTTTTTGCGACCATCTCTTGGAGTTTTAACTCTCTTAGGAGGAGGGCCGATGGCTGTTGTATCTTCCATTCGGTTGGAGGATTGCTTGGGAGAAGTCATTCTACGGGTGTTCGGTATTCGGATGATGATTCCCGAGGAGATACGAGAGCTGCAGTGGTGACAAATAGTTCAAGAGATTATCGATTAAGTAATCCATAGCGTTAGACAAACAGTCAAGCACCACACGTTAGCAATGAACGAGGAGCTCAGCTGATGCTGCAGGATCGACGACTGAGTTCATATTTAAAACAAACTGAAACAATATATATATATATATCTGAAAAGAGGCAAAACGCACTTACCCAGGGAGCGAGCTTGGAAGAGAAGCAGGTGTCGATGCAGTCTCAATTAGGTTGTTCGACCTTATTTATATTGGGAAGATTGGGTAGCCGTGTGAGTTTCAAATGGAGTCGAACTCATGGATGAATAGGAATCAGATTTCAGCCAGCTGGAGATAAGCGGTGCAGAGATATCGAGCCGTATTCCTTGTGGTTTCGTGTTGAAAATTCACGGAATTAGACGTCGAAGTGTTCTATCAACATCCAAAGTGTCGGTTTTTATTGGAAGTAAATCTTTCGAGGTACCGGCAGCCGTCGATGGGATTGTGTTTGGAATCCTCAGTCAAGACGAGTTGGGCTATGAGTTGTACGCTTTACGGGAAGGAGCTTGAAAGCATCTGAACCCAATCATTGCCAAGATGAACCAGTCAGCTGGCACTGAACTTGCTGAGGCTAATGAGTTCGATGACAAGCTGAAGGAGCGGTGTTCTCATTAATAAGACATGACTTAGGTCGTATGAGACTTAGCTTGCGAAGGGACATGCGGGTTTGCACTACCATTGGATACGGTCTTTGTGCAAGCATTTGTTGCGGAGTTCTTAAACCTTCGAACAAGTCGAGGGTTAAGAAGGGGCGATGTTTGTACCCTATCCAAAATGGCATACGTGCGTTCGCATGAGGCTTAAAGGCAATTTGAATCCGGCTTATTATAGAAGCGGTCGGGTTATTAAGGTATCCGAAAGGTTTATGGAAGAAACCTCTCGGGGCTTATAGCGAAGCTTTGAATCCTTTTAACATGGGAACCGAGGATTTTGTTTGGGAACTCTTGTGGTTTATCATGGAAGCCCAAAGTAGTTCGTGGGCCACTTGGCTTATTGATGAGGCTCAGGGGTTGGCTGGTTGTTGAAGCCCGAAGCTTGGCTTATTGTAGAAGCCCAGAGATCTTTGGGTAAATGGGTTCCATGGAATAATAATCTTAAATTATTTAAGATTTATCCTGGTTTGTGAAAGGATAATGATCTTAAATAGTATTTATTATTATTCTGGATAAAGGATATCCAAGATACAGGAGATTATGTTAAATTAGGGTTTAGCATGAATCTAGTCATCTATAGGGATGTGTACATAGGAGGGGAGTTATTAGGATAACTACAAAACCCTAGGGTTTCATCTATTTTTGCCTATATATAGAGGCTTAATTTAAGAGATATGATTATTCTGGTTTTTCACACAATACACTTGCATAGAACATCTGCTGATTTTAGCATCGGAGTGTTTTTGCAGGTACCCCCACCTCCTTCAATCAATTCTTTGGAGATTCTTCATCAACGGTAGCGATTGGATCAATCTTCTCACATCTCGAAGATCGTTGGGGTGATTATTTTTGCACCAACAAT
>JAJJWW010002843.1:0-115696 GCA_023531295.1 Papaver armeniacum | reverse complement strand
AGTTGGATGGATTCACACGCCCGTTAGATTGATATTAATTTTCAACCTAAAATACAGCTGGTAAACTTGTGTAATTAAAAGTAGGTCATTTATCTTATTAAATAAAATTAAAACCATCCTCTATAAATAATGATTCTCTTAATAAGTACCACAAAAAGATTTAATAATAATTATGGAGAATTGCAAACGTTTTTTAAGAAAAAAACTCTACCTTCTTCTTTGATTAAAAACTCACCTTAGTTCTGATATCTTATGTTTATGGATCTGATGAAATGAGTCCTCAGCGAAATTTGATAAACGAGTTTGAGCTTAGCTTATTGAATGACTTTGATTTTGATGAATGGAATGCTCACAAACAATTTAGCAGGATCATGTTCACAGAAAGGTATAGTTCAAAGAAACTCCTTAGTCTTGTGGTTTATCAAATTCACAGAGCTTTTTAGCTAGGGGTCCACAAATCCTTATGCAGAAGTACAACTAACCAGGTGGCAGTGATAATCATGTAAAAGGGTTTAAAGGTCGTAGTCCTATGGAGGTAGCCATAAACCTTTCAAAACCAAAAGGATGTAATTCTAAGTCGCAGTGACTGATAATATATGATGATGACGACGATCCTCTGGGTCAAAGATGGAGTTTATTGCTAGCAGTGGGCCCCATACTCTAGCAATAGCTGTACGTGCTGCAGCCTGACGAAGGACTTGCAGAACGAAAGAAGAAGAAATGATTGCTATAGAGACGTGTCAACAACTATATCAACTACAACTAAGAACAACTTTTTCTACTGTAATTAATGGTGAAATAGGCACCAATAATTTGCCAACTAAGAACAATTCTGTTTTGTTTGATCTTGTTTTTCTCCGTGGTAAATTGTTTGATCTTGTTTTTTTCCCTGGTTAAAATAAATGGTATACTAATTACATTGTTTTCGAAGGCAATCCAGATCCAGACCTTAGTTAGTAATTACATTGCGTATTATTTGCAGCTAGTGAATTTTTATTCTTCTTAAGCACTTCTTCATGACAGAAAAAAGGCTTATCAATACATCGATATCGCTTTCGACCAAAAAAATAAAAAGAATAAATCAATATCATGACCTGGGTCAGCATGAATTTTGCCAGAATGGTTGTTTTTCTCAGTCCGTGGTATATCATTTTTGGTTTTCCTATCATACCCCTACTCTCATTAAATACATGCATTGTCCTACTCTCATTAAGTTAGGAAATAAAGAAAAGAAATAAACATAAAGCTGAACCTTTTTACGGATCACAAGTTTGATTTTACATTCAGATATAAAGATTATCGTCTTTTTTTTTTTTTTTTTTTATTTCCAGAAAAGACGGCTAACCTCAGAAATTATATTGAAAAAGCCGATTTGGGAAATCGGAAACCTTACATAGTTTTTTCAAGATTACAACAAAGTCATACAAATTGTAGCATCTCCACCAATTCTTGCCTATTAACTCCATCTTTTCAGATCTAAAACCAATTTCAGAAGACCAAACATCTAGAGCCATAATAAGTTTGAGTACCAAACCAATATGAATCAATGCACAAGGCAATGACTGAATCAAATCCAACCCAATGCTCCTCACAACATGTTTATAACATGAACTGGAATTTTTAGTGCTTGAGATGGACCATCTTTTAGAATTCTGAAACACGCTTCGTAACGAAAAGGTTTACCGTGAGCTTCCTCCCAATTATCAAGAGTTGTTTGTATCACTTCATCTTCAGTTACACCGTTGAACTTTTCTCGATCAATTTCCATTACCAGAGCAAGAAATGACTGGACTACAAGCCTAATAGATTGAAAACGAGCACACAATCGACGAGCATCTCGGTTTCCTGGGTTTCCCGACAGTGAGACGAACATTGAAAAAACGTTCTCCCAAAAAGAACCGTCATGAAAAATAACCCAAGTGATTACCCTATGAAAAAAATATGCTTTGCATACGGTTATATCCTCTTCTTCAGTAAACTTGGGACCACGATTTCTAACACACATTTGTGTAGTGTGGGAGATATTAAGAGTTTTAGAAAAATAGAAGAAGAAGATGATGTGAAAGATGTGATTTTGGAGATGGGAGGAATGGAATTTATAGGTCGAGAAATGGAGATGCGTTTGTAGTAAAACCGCGCGCGGCTTTCCTTTGGGTGCCCATTTGAATTACCATAGGAGTTGGCGTTTGTAGTAAAACCACGCGAGTTTACTAAAACCGCATGTTTGAATTACCAACGCCTATTTTCTTGTTATAAGTACAAAACTAGGGGTGGCCTCTCAACCAAACCAACAGATTTCTTTCTCAACATCTACCATGTTTTCTAAAGGCAAAGCGAAGCAAATATTGTGTGTAGAAGCAAAAGAGGTTTGTCCATTATGTTTCATGGATAACCACAGTCTTATGCAATGCCCTTGGATGTATTCAAAGTGTCCGCGGAAGGTTGTTCACGCATCAGAATGGTTATTGAATCACAACCGGAAAAGCTCAGGTATTTGCAATGTCAAGATCCCAACTGTCCAGAGGAACCACATATGCAAGATGATGCTATGAAGATTACAAAATAAGAAGAAGAAATGATTGCAACACTCCGCATAAACTTCAAACTTAAAGCCAAATTGAAGGAGTTATTACACTGCAAGCATTGTGGATATGGAGATCACGAATACAAACATTGTCCACAGAGAATTAGTGGATGCTCAAATCCCGGTTGCAAGAATTTTATGTATTTGCGGACTTCTTCTGAAGAAGACACATATGGAAGGCATTTCTGGGAATGTCCTAGGTGTTTTTTGGTGGAATTGGAAGATTGAAGTTGAAGGACAATTCGATTCACTATAGTATTATGTTATTTAGTTTGTTGTTTATTTTGTGTTATTACAATTATCTAAAACCAATCTCATAAATAAAAACATACTGCAATGAACAACCACATCATACATGAGAATAAAAGAAATACATCAGACTAAAACAACTACTACATAGGCGGCGTCAATTCTGGGCGGGTGGTGGAGTTCCTAGGGCGATGTAGGGATTGTATTTGTTGAGCACCCTAAGAATGTTGAAACAAGCATGGAAGTCAAAAAGACGACCGCGGTGAGATACTGCCCACATCGCTAGAGTTCTAGGTTCTACTTCATGTTCGGCTTCACCGTTGAGCTTATTTCTGCGATTCTCTATTAGTTGAGCGACGAATTCCGATACATTACATCTAATTACACTAAAACGATGCGTCAATCCGTGACAATCACGCCCATAAATGTTCATCGTTTCAGCGGCAAATATTTCATAAACTTTCTCCCAGAACGTCGATTGGGATACATTTCTACCGTCAATATTATCCTGTGTGTGAAAAACGTAGGCTCTGTAAATAGCTAAATCCTCTTGTTGAGTTATCGAACACCACGAACTCTGGGAGGCATTTTTGTAGATGATTTGAGAGTGAAGAATGTGTAGAATGTGTAATTTAGAGTTGAAATGAGGAGTATTTATAGAACTCAAAAATCAGAGCCGTTAGATAACAAAAGTTTTCAACCGTCCAGATTCAGCCGTTCGCTTTAAGCAAAACCGCTGGCGTTTGAAATAACAACGGGTGACGGAGTGACAGGCGCCAGCGTCTTTGGCTCAAGCACCAGCGTTATTTGCTGAACCGCCAGCGATGGTACGAAGCTCGCCCGCTCTTTCATCAAGCGCGCGCTACATGTTCCAACTCAATGAATAAACCAACAAATTTGTTGGTTTGAACATCCATTTTTCATGTTTGTTGAGTCCATAGTGGGAGCAAGAACTGCTATTACTACTGACACACACCACTTGGTTCAGTATTAAAGAACCCAAGCAACAAAGACGTCGTACTGTTGGACAGAGACTATGGACGATCTTTACTAACGTAGGAAAATGAATCGACATCAATGCTAAAAGTGCCTATATTTCATCATTTTCACGAATACGGCATGAACCAGTTCCGAACTGAACATGTTACGGTGTCCATTAAGTGCGTCATTATAGAAAGTGAAATTTGGAGATGCAACCAACTTCTGAATAGACTCGAAATCAAAATCGACTTCAGCAGCTTCACAGTCATTGGCTGATACAACAACATCAACATCTAAACTCTCCCCCGGGCTCTCCCAAACTTTGCTATTCCTTCAGCAGAAAGATCTGCATCTGGGGGATCTACTGCAATGTAGCATTCTTTTATTGTTGGGGCTAAGAGGCAAAATGCCCCAATTTCGATGGTCAACTTGTTAAAATGCCCCGACGTTAAAAAAATCAAAATGCCCCAATCTGTTATGTTTCCCGTCAGACAGAGTTAGAGAGTCAAACAGGCGCACGTGTGTACCCGCACGTGTGGAAAAATGACTTATATATCCTTCATGTCTAGATTCAACGTATCTGCCACATGCGTGACACGCACGTGTAATGCAATTTTGACGCCTTTGCCCTTAAAAAATTGGGGTATTTCCAGAAAGTCACCAACGGTTAGATTTCTTACACGTGGTCGGGGCATTTTAAGGGAACGATGAGAGATTCCGACCTTTGTTATAACGGTCATTTTTGGGCAAAATGCCCTATATATATTGTGATGATTTACAACATTTCTCACCATAGTCTGCTATATTTCACCAACTTTAATGGCGGCTAGCTCCAACATTAAAATGGTAAGTTCAATTTTTTGTTAAAAAAAAAGAATAATCAGGATTTGTATTATAGTAATGATTCTAATTATAGTTAATCAAAATGCAGGAATGTGAAATGTGTAGCGATAAATATCATGAATCCATGGATTGTCCTTGTATTTACTCCCGGTGTAAACTAGTTCCTTGTAATGGAATTCGAAAGCTTCTAAAGGTTAAAGAAGGTGTCAATTCAGGGAAGAAATTCTTTTCTTGTTCTAATCCTATGTGTTCCTATTTTGAATGGTTTGTTGAAGCTACTGATGCAATTAAATCCATGGCACCTCAGTACAAGGGAGGGTGTGAAGCTTGTGCTGGTGATCACAGATTTGCTGATTATCCTTGGTCACAGTCTCCTTGTAACAACCCCAAATGTCATTCAACTAAGGTGAGGATATTAAACATAGCTCAAACATCATGGAATTATGGTATTGGGTCTAAAATGCAAGAAGTGTGAAGATTTCCAATGGGTTTCTGATGCAATCTTTATGGAAAAACAGAAGCAATTTGATAATTATGAAGATCAAATTTGTGCACAGTTTAAAGATAAAGTGAAAGTAAAGTGCAGAATTAGAACATAATGTCATAATGTTAGTTAGTCTGCAGTTATGAGCATGTCAACAAAGTTAATGTAACATATTTCAACAAGGGCAATGTAACAGATTGGAAGTATTTTAAATGAAATGATCATATTGTCAACACACTGTCTCCATACTACAATAGATTGCAAGATTCATAAATAAAAGAGCATATTGTCAACACACTTAAAACAGAAAGTAAAATCATCTAATAACAAACTTCATAAGTCTATAAATGAAGGTAGAAATTAGGGAAAACAGGAACCCAACATTTCTGATATTACTGATATTTAGAGTTAGGCTTTCTAACCCTTTTTGATGGTGGTTCAGAAATATTGATTGTTTGCCTAGAGATATTAACAGTACCATGATAAGTTTGGTTAAAACAGGCAGATGAAGGTGTAGCAGAAGTAGATTGATGTGGTACCTTCCTTTTGGGTGCAGTGGAGGAGGATGGTGCAGTAGCAGCTGCTTTATCTCTCAATCTGTGTGGATGTATAATGTTGATACCAGTCTGCAAACAAAAGAAAGTTAGGGTTAGTATACTTTAAATGCATAGATCTAGAGAATATAATGAAAAAAATAGTGATACAATAAAGTAAAAGTACAAAAGTAGATAATATAATTCCCATATTCAATAAAAAGATTCTCCAAACAAAAATAATTGAAACCAGACAATGGAAAAGGTTAAAGCATTGGATATCCTGACAAACCTTATTTTCATACTCATCAATGTCTCCCAATGGGGTTATTGACCATGAGTAGGAGGTCCTCAAGTAGTCCACAGTGTAGTATTTACTGCAGTACCTGCACAACCATATTTAGGTGTAATTAGTATTCAATTTATACAAACCAACCACCATATTGATAGACATTTATTTACTGGGCCCAATCAGAATTCAATTCAAACAAGGCAACCACAGCATGTATGCAAGGGAACTACCTCAACTGACACTGTCTACATGTACAAGTTTGTTGTTCTACTTTTACCACAAAACTTTCCCACTAGCTTTGTTGGTCACTTCATACACTTTCAGCTCTTCAGATGGATCAGACTTATAGTTACTTCTAAGATTGGACATAACCTCAATGAGATATTTTCCAGCAGGAACAAGATCACCCAACTTCCAAGTTGAAGCAAGATTTCTTCTATTTGAAAACAACACCATCACCAAGTGGGTGTACATATCCACCAACTGAGTAAGAGGCTTGTCTCTCATTTTAAGGGCCATGTTATTAAAACTTTCACAAAAGTTGGAGTAGATGTGCTCACAAGCAACATCATGAGGAAACCATGACCTTGCCCAAGACTTTGGCTCTCGCATCAATCGAGTCTTGGTATGCCTTGGGATCTATCCCTGCCATTTCTTGCATGGCCTCCTACAAAATATGTTGGGTATCTAAGTTAAATCATCTAACAACAAACATGAAAATTGATTCAATATCATGAAACATGATACAAACATTACCTCCCGAGTGTTTAAACTTGTATGCTTTTGCGGCACTTTGCCAAAGAAGGAATGTTAGTCTTGGATTCCTGAATCCATTGGTCATGAAATTCAAGTATAGATGCCTGAAAAAAAATAAGCCAAACATTAACAGAGAGATAGAATTACAAATAATGAGAGAAAAATCAAAATCAAATTTACCTTAGGCAATATCTATGATTGGCCAAAGGAAATAACCTTTTTACCGATTCAAGTATGCCTTTCATTCTGTCAGAAATAAAAGTAAGTCCAGCCATATCTGGAATCCTTTTCCTCAATTCTTTCGATTACCATGAACCATTTTTCTTGATTTCACTTGTGGTAATCATCACACAAATTGGAAATACCCCATTCGACCATCAATACCAATTGCGTGTATTACACCTTTTAACTTACCATTTAAATGAGCTCCATCTAATCCAATTACCTTTCTACAACCATTCAAAAAACCCTTTATCTCAGGCATCATAGGCTAAAATGACAGACTCAAATCTATTATGTTCACCATCTTTGGTCCAACCGAAATGACCAATCTTGTTTGGGTTCAATGAAGTAGAAGTTTGTGACCAGTTGTGGTGCTTTTGTGTAAGAGCTCTCAAAAGTTCCCTTCAACTCTGCTAAAACCAATTTCTGTGTACACACATAAACCAAATATTAGCACCTTTACACATACAACAAGTTAGAAAAAAATAAAAATAAATACCAAGACAAGAATTAAAACATACTCTTGCATCATTGGCAACCCAATAAGGTATGCCAGTATTCAACTTGGGACTAATGATCTTATTGGATATATGATCTGCCTTGTCCACTGATGATCCAACATCCATAGTCTTCAATGAGATACTTAGCTACAAATTTTGCATTGCATTTTCTGCTGTGGTTTGCATTGAGATTTTTACAAGTGTGTTTCATGTTACAATCTCTTACTTTGATTGTGCCTTGCTTTGGACACAGTCTTGCATTTACTTTCCATTCACATCCTTGGGAAACTTTGTTCACACAATATGCATAATTTCTAGTCCTATCTCCCTTCTTCACTTTAAAATCCCTATGTTTCAACACTGAATATTCCCTTAAATGATCTCTATAAGCTTCTATGGATCCAAAAGCCATACCAACTTATTTCCCCGGTGTACAATTTCGGGAATATTTTCATTTATCATTTCAGTCTTTCTTGTTCCTTTAAATGTTGTCCAAAGTCTTGTTGCCACTTAGTTTCATCCTCTTGGGTGACATCATATATGGGAACCAAATCTTGTGAAGTTTCGTTGACTAGTGGATTCTGCTGTTCAAAATAACCACCTAAATTTAAATCTTCATTACAATCATCAGGCTCATTACCAACATCTATACCTCTAGCACACATTGAAACCCAATCTTCATAATTGAACCTTTCTTGTGTTTCTTCATCTTCACTTTCATCTTCACTTTCACTTTCATCTTCACTTTCATCTTCCTTAAACAGAACCTCAGGCCTATCATCAGGGTGACACTCATCTGAATGCACATTAGGTAAATTCATTTGGTCATCATACCTCTGTTCTTGGTTATCTGCAACAAAGGCTTGTATTGGAATATCTTCATACCCCTGTTCTTGGTTGTCCGCAACAGATGCTTGTGTTGGAATATGTTGGTGGGCCATATCTTGCTCTTCATTCACAAAATCAATTCTTGTTGGTCTCATATCAGACTTCTTAACATTGTTGTTATCCTGTTTATTAAGTCTTGGACTCCTCCTAACCTCAACCATTTTACTCACTAATTTCTTCTTCACTGGAGTTATCACCTCAGTCATACAACTAACACTACCAATACTAGCAGTATCACAACCAAAACCCCAATGCTCTAGTGTAGGAATAATATGAGTAATCCATAGTCTTTTAAAATTGCTTTTATTTGGTTTTTCATTGTTCCAGAACGATTGAAACATTCTTTCTGATTCACACTTATCACATGCATCCCCATTATCATCATCAAATAAAAACAATTCAAGTGATGGATCCATACCCTGTTCATCTAACAATCTTTTCTTCAGCATAGCCATGAACTTGTCACCACTTGTACCAGCTTTACAATCATAACAATAGAAGTCCTTATATGTATTACCTATATCAGTTATCCAGAAATCCATATCTTGACTACCCATTCTGAAACAATGAAAAAAGGAAAAACAGATCAATAATCATGATCAAACTACTAAACTACAAATACAAAAATAAACAAAATACCAGCAACTTCAAATTATCATGATTAAAAGAGATACACAACACCATTATTAAACCCTAAACCTCAATTATGCAGATGTGGTATACCAAGCCCTAATATCTGCAAATGAAATTCCCCCAGTTTTGGTATAAACCCTAAACTAAGAATATTACATTCCCAATTTTATAAACCCTATTTCTATAAACATAGATTCAGAACGATTGGAAAAAAAAACCTAATTTCAGAAAATGAAATTCCCCTTTTTGTGAACCCTAATTTTACATAGATTCAGAACAACGAATATTGGAGAAACTATATACTGAGTCTATATAACGATCAAAATAAGCCAAATAACCAGAAAGAATTTAGATGATTTACCTTTTCAGTAATATTCTCGGTCCAGTTCTTCACACCATTAAAACTCAGCAAAGTATCTCGATCTGTCTCTCTCGAGATCTATTTCTCTCAATCTGTCTCTATCTTGACCTATCTCTCTCGATCTGTATGTTTAGGGTTTAGTCCAGTCTTCTCCCTCCATCTCTCAGTCCGTCTCTCTCTCTGGGAAAAATTCTCAATACCAGTTTTATGTGAATGAAACTCGATGAAGAGAAGATAAGATGGTAAGTACACACGGCCAGGTTCACACGTGCACTAATATGACACCTGTCCTGTGATGACACGTGTAAGTTTTTTTATTGGGACACGTGGCGGCAAATGCCCCGTCATCAAGTATGTATGATAGCCCCTTATCTGTCACCGTTAATTTTCTTCGTGATCTGAATATCACAGGATACGAACACGTGTTCAAAATATGATCTTTGATCATTCATTATACCAAGGGCAAAATCGGAAGTTCGCTGGTTGTTGACTAGTCATTGACTAGTCAAAATGCCCCGATTTGACTAAGAATCTCTCTTCTAGTAGTAATATAACGAATTGGGGCATTTTGACTTTTTTTTTAACGTCCGGGGCATTTTAAGAAGTTGACCATCGAAATTGGGGCATTTTGCCTCTCAGCCCTTATTGTTGTTGTGTTCTGCTAGATCTTATCCATGACTCCTCAGGAGCAGGTCCACATTTTTCATGCTGTACTTGAATCAAAAATCCTCTCGAGGACTACCAGGGTTGTGACTTGCTGTCAAGTTGAAAGCTCCTGGTGCCCTGAATCCATCGTTAATCCTCCGACTGGGGATTAACCACCTTGATATACTTACAGTGAATGAACGTAAAAATAGCTCTACAGCAGGTACTTAGGATTAGATTTCTAAAATAAGGCAACACAACTAATTAAGGAAAACATCTAACAGTTGCAGAATAAAAATACTTAAGAAAGAACTAGTTAGACAACACAGTAGTGCCGCTGTTCTTACATCCCACTCTCCTTTAAACAAGGCCGACCCTCGAGCCGGAAAATCCAGAAAATGGAGAAGTACGTCATACAACTACACGCACTCATCCTGTCTACAATGACTCTCACTCCCACTCTAGAAATAAACAAATCTCCATTTATTCCATTTTACATTCCTGCTTCTCATAATTTAAATCTATTCTAGCTAGGTAACCAGTCATTAACAAAGACAGTCAACATTACAGTTGATTCCTGATTGGAGCTTGTCACCATATAAGAAACTACAAGCAACTAATGAAGACGTACGCACACAGTGCTGCCATCACCAACTGGGACCTGTGACAACCGAATGCGAGAATCAGCTGCTATAAGCTTGTTAAACTCGATTGTCAGACGCCTAGAGGCTCTGTAGTGCTCTGGAACCAAAGACTCATCGCTCATAGCTATTGATCCTCCGCACAATGTGTTATCATAAACTATGACACGGCGCCGCCGATTCTCAACAGTTTCAGAAATTTCTCATGATAATTCCAGTAGTTAACCTTGTCTGCGTCGACATAAGCAAAGTCAAACGTTCCTTCATTCTCTGCCTGCAACATATTGGCAACAATAATCTATGAATAGAAGACATTGTTAAAGATAAGGACTAACTACAAGTCATTATTGTCACAGTGATTCATTTCCTTTCATCTCTTTCAGTGATTCTTAGTAACTTACATTTTCCAACAGTTTGTCAAGTACAGGAAGAGCAGGAGACTTGACAAAATCAATTTTATGTTCAACGCCAGCCTTTTGCATAATTGGTAATCCTATGTCATCATATGCTTCCCGACTAACATCAATAGCTGTAATCTGCATCATTGTGCACAAAAACCAAAACCACGAGTGGTTAGGAAGAGAATAAGAGACATGAATCGACAAAAGGAAGCAGCTGGATAAGTGAAGTGAACAAACCTTCCCATCTTCAGGTATCGCTAGAGCAGTGAGGAGTAGAGAGTATCCTGTGAAAACCCCAATTTCAATCGTCTTTTTTGCATTAACAAGACCCAGAAGCAATGTCATTAACTGACCCGCATCTGGTGCAGTACCCATCATAGCCCTAGATTATTAAGTTCGATCAGTACAAGCTTAATATAGACAGGTTTAACAACGAAAGCGGAGAAGATGAAATGAATTACCCTGGATAATTCGCAGTTCTGATTCTCGGGGGTACACACTAGTGTTCAAGATATACTAGCCAAAAAAAAAAAAAAAGTGTTCTTAAAATTAGAACTAAACCATGATTTCAGAATACCCAAATTCAAATAGACATCAACAGAGCATTACAGAACAAAATCCCTAAACCCAATCATGAAAACGATGCACAGAACCAAAATCAAAGGTGAAAAACCCAATACCTGATACAATTCTTTACTTTGCAATAGCCCCTTGTTCTCCATTTCTCCTAGAAAAAACCAAATAGTGATTTCAATTTGAAAATGGAAACGGAAAATGATATGATGAGTTACAGAAATCAAAAATTAGGGTTTTAGAGTTGAATACCTTGATCGGTAGTTGAACTTCTCCCTCGTGGATGGTAGTTCAGAAGAATTGTTGAAGTTTATCAACGTTTGTTTCCTTGCAAGAGTTGCGTGTCTGGCTGCTTAGGACGCGTATCTGGCACATGAATGCTTCGCCTGAGGTTCGGTGGCAGATTTGGTTACTTGGACAAAATTTCGGCTAATCTGACCCCAATGCGACGTGTTGGCTTAGCTTTTGATAAAAGAACCAATGCCCGGCCCATGTGGCTAAAGAATCTCCGAAAATGATAACCTACCGATGTTTTGAGATGTGCCTATCCGAGTAAAATGGTTTACTAGAAGCGTATTAATGTGATCTCTGTCTGTATGCCAAAGGCCCGATGGTTCTCTAAGAGAGTTTATGAAATTGATTCTTTTCCTATTGGAAGTTATAGCATGGAAGTATTCCGTGTTTTGGTCATATTCCTTGAAAAAATTATCTCTTAAAATTTGACGATAGTTATCATTTTTGATTTTGTACCATTTACCTAATTTCGCTTGGAGTTTTCTAATTTTATCTAGATTTTCGACGAAATTTCCAGATCAAAGAAGGCTTTCAATCCTATTATTTAGGGATTTAATATTTTTATGGATGTTTCCAAACACATCTGAATTCCATTGAGATAAATCCTAGGATAATAGTTTGAGCTTCGAATAGATGTTCCTGTCCTGGGTAGTGTTGGTGTGAAAATTTTAAGAGTTGGCAACTATCGAAGCTAAAGTAGAATGAGACGGCCAAGATTTAATGCATCTAAATGGTTTTTGTAATTTTTGTTTTTCTGAATTTGAATCAAGAAGGAGCGGCGAATGATCAGAACCAACTCTAGGCAGATGACTCACCTTTGTGTCTGGAAATTTTTGCGTCCATTGGGAGGATGTTAAAGCTCTGTCAATCTTTCACATATATTGACATCACCTTCTCTGTTATTAGACCATGTGAATGGCGCTCCTTCGTACCCTACATCTTGAAGCCCCGAAGATTTCAAGATAGACGAAATTGATTGCTGAAGTTTCTCTTTTTTCATAATTTTATTGAGTTTGGTTTCATCAATAATTGGCTGGGACACTTCTCTCATAATTTCCTTATTTTTTTATTTTCTTTTTGATATAAAAAGATTTCACGAAGGCAAAGAGTATACCAAACAAGCTTGGTAAAGGGGCGGCACATAATGGTAGAGGGGCGGCAAGTGTGATAGCAATGTCCCTCTTATTGGTTAGGGGGTGTCCTATAGGGGGTGTAGATTGACTAGATTACCCTTTTCACCTTAAATTAACCAAAATCAAATCAAATTTTTTTAAACTTAATGAATCAGAAAAAATCAAATCAGTTTTTTTTTTCATCTTCTTCTTCATCATCTCTTCTCCTCCATCAACCCTAACATCCATTAAAACCGAAAATTTCATCGTCTTCGATTAATCGGCGATTTGAAAAATGTTTGGAAAAACCCAGTTAGGGTTTAGTTTATCGTGTTGGATTTAAGGTAATTTTGTATCAAAAATTAGGATTTTCTATCAAAATTGAAATTGAAATTTCTGGGTTTATGTGAGTTACGGTTGGTAATAACTCAATTACGAACCGTAATTGGAGATTTGAAGAACATACGGTTGGTAATAGTTCAATTACCAACCGTATGTTCTAATATCTGAGAATTTTCTTCAGTTACGGTTGGTAACTATTTTAGTTTACCAACCATAACTGAGTTACGGTTTGTTACTCAAACAACCATACCAACCGTAAATGTTCCTGTGTCTTAAGAATTCATCGTCTTCGATTTACGGTTCAAAAGTTAAGTTGACACACCAACCGTAGGGTAGTTACGGTTGGTATCGAGCATTTAGTTACCAACCGTAACTGGTTTTACGATTGGATCTTCCCCAAATTTAACCAGTTACGGTTGGTATTCGATAACTTATGAACCGTAACTAAGAGTTACGGTTGGTAACAAGCAAAATTGCAACCGTAAGTTCTTCTGAAAATTCAAAAGTTTTGATATTGTTATGTACTTTAGATAATTTTGAGCGAGAAAAGCTAATGGGAACTAATTTAGAAGTATACTTAGGGTCACCGGAATCACTCATTTTGGTTGAGTGAATCAAAATCTAGGGTTTCACAAATATCACATAAGTTTTCTTTTTCTTCTCCTCTAATTTTTTTTTTTTTTTATAACTCTAAAAATCTGATGTTAGAGTTATAATAAGTGAAGATTAATTATCAACACTAATCTTGATTATCAACACTAATCTTGATTATTAACAATAAGGGCTAATTAATCATTTCCAGATTTTTCATTGATAAGGGGCACTTGAATTTACTTGTAATGACTTTTTTTGTCTTATTAGGTTGCCGCCCCTCTACCAATTCTTGCCGGCCCTTTACCAAGCTTGATACCAAAAGGACACAAGACCCAAACAACTAATTAATAGTCTAACACCATAATAATATTCCATGGCTACAAGTAGTGTAACACCATGATTCCATAGCTATATTATTGCTTAACGTGCCCAATAATACTAAATAACTTAACAACCAGAAGCAAGAATAGTTCTCACAAGTCTTAAGGGATAGCTAAGAAATACATCCGGACTTTATTACTGACAATTATTATTATTACCAGGACCTCCATAATAGAAACCGTAACCGTTTTTATGTTTTTCATCAATTTTTAAATCATAGCAATTTGGATTCGATACAACCTGCATAACATCTTTGGGGTCCCTGGCTTCGTTGTTTTCATCGACTACTTGGACATAATTAAAATAACTGGATATTCCTAAAGCTCCTTCTGAAGGGAAATGACCGCTACCCATCTGAGTCGTAGTATGTCGATTTTTCCATCTTTGATTAAAGATTTCTCCACCGAAATCTATTTCTGTGGCTGTCTTTGATAATTGGGTAAAAAGCGAACTTGGATAATATCCCACAGGAATACCTTGTACTTGCACCCACCAATTTCCACTATTTTGGTCCTGCAAATTAATTTAATGTCAATCTTCACGGCAAAATTGGCAAAAAAAAAAATTAAGACATTAATTGCTTTTATTTTACTACCTTGTGTATACTAAAGGTGGCATCTTTTTGATCTCCTTTGAAAGCGGAAAGTTCTGTGAAATTGCAACCAATGGCGATATCTGAGGATGTATGCACAAAACCTTCACAGATGAGGTTGTAGCAACCATTTTTGTAGTTATCGGGCTAACAAAAAATTAATAAAAATTAGACGGTACAAAACAAAAACATCGAACCATACTAAATTACAGTCGATTCAAAAAACAAAAAATCTTACGGGGACGTCTAACTAATATTCGTCCTAGTCCAGGAAGTTTAACATATTGTAATAATGGTTTAATGTTGAAACTAAAAAAATATCAGACGGCATCCTGCACAGTAATACCACTTACTGTCCACATTATAAAGAATCTGGTCTGGTTATCACCATATATGGCTTCAGACACCTGTTAAAAAAATAAATCAAAATTTTGTGGCGCACGGAAAAAATTTGAACTATGGAAATATAACCATGGATGGACAACTCACTTCCCATCCAGCTTCAATAGTATTGAGGTCATCATTTTCACCGGCTCTAACCCATATTTGAGATACACTTATCTCAAGTGGTGTTTCCACAACGGGATTCCAAAGATTTATTTTTGCTTGTGCTCCTAGAAAATTCCCGAACACCCTGATTACCGCGTACTAGAAAACATGTTTTTCAGATTAGCACAACCAATACGAAAAACACTAATAAAACTTTTCATAAAAAGATAGTTATAAATATACCTCATGGCCGCTCTTATCACGGCCTCTCCCATCACCGTTTGCATTAGGCATCTTATAATGAGAAAATTTCGGACGACGATGTTTGTGCGAAAGTATTGAATGGGAATCTTTTAAATTCCTACGTATAGGGATAGTTCCTTGTGGACATTTTCCATACTTATGCCAAGTCTGTGTAATCGAAAGTGTCCCGAAATTATCTAATTTCATATTCGTTGGGGTCATACTAGGTTTAACCTGTTCAATATATATCAAATACAAAGTAATTCTCTTTAGAGCTTGAAATAAAAACAGTCAAGTAATTATGAGAAAAGGTATTACTAAACCTGTATTGTATGATTACGAAGCGAATGATGATTAAGAGAAGGTTGTTTGTAGATATCATAACAATCGATGATTTCATCTTTATCAACCTACACCGTAACAATCAATCAATATATGAGTGTGTCGAGAAACATGAGATTATTGTAAAAACGAATGTGAACTATTTTACCTGAATGGATTTGATTATTGATCTGTTGGTGACATCTGAAACTATTCTTCCATCAACTAATTCTTTTGAAACTAACCCCAGAAACACCAATATTGCTAGAATGAGTGACCAACAGATCGAGGTCATGAATTTAGACATAATTAGTCTAATACTTGTAGACGAAGCCAACAAAAACTCAACAATACTACTGCTCCATAAAAGACATGGGAGGTGGACATCGATTATGTCATATTACTACCAATACATATGGAGTATTAATTATTTTCCTTTCTTATATCGGTAAAAAAAAAAAAAAAAATTCCTCGGCTATATATCGGTAAAATTATTTACCTACTATATGTATCTTCACAAAAAATATCCATTAAATCCATAGATTTGTTTACCTACTATATGTATTATTTACCTACTATATGGAGTAATTTGTTTATTTATATAGAATATGGGTTACATTAAATCCATAGATTTCCTCTTTTAACTATCCAGACGACCCAAACACCGTGTTGGCTGTTGAGTCGGATCGGTGATGATGTGTAAAGTGTAAACCACTTCTTGATGACCGTTTCACTCCCTTGTTTGTATGAGAGAAACCATAGATGTTGGATCCTTAGGCCTCTTCCTATGCACATGCCAAAAAAATGGTGTTTGGCATGCCAGGTGGCATGCCAAACCATTTGCGCCACTATGGGGAAACCGCTGAGCGATCGAATCCCTAGCGAGCGATATTGACAATATCGCCAAATGATAAAGTCTTTATCGGGCTGGCGATATTGTCAATATCGCTCGTTAAAAAACACAACGCTGGCGATACAATGGTTATCGCCAAGTAGTTATTCTCGCAACAAACTAGTTCCCCTATGGTTCCTATATATACGTCATTTTACCTCGACAAAACTCACACACTGCTTCTAAAGATATTACTCATTTATTCTCAATTTTAAGCTTCACAATGTCGAGATCCAATGAAGAAAGGGATATTATTATGAATATGTTCAAAGTTCTGACAAGAAAGTTATCGTATGAGGTTGCAAGAAATTGACGAAGAGGAAGTCAAGATGAGAATCTAATCGAAACTATGATGCTTGTACATACGGGTCAAATACCAAGAGCTCCAGAGCCCAAAGAAGTATTATCAAGAAGATATACGTGACGAGGAGGGAATTTTACCATCGTAAGCTCATGCACGATTATTTTCTTCCCAATTGTGTGTACTGGATCGAGATTTTCAAGGTCGATTCCGCATGCCTCGTCATCCGGTGAAAAAGATTATTGAAGAGCTTTGTCGAGTGGAACCTCAATTCAATTATCGCTTTGATGCACTGAATATTAGAGGTCATAGTCCCGAACAAAAAAGTTACTTCGGCTTTAAGGATTCTAGGTTATGGCACTCCGAATGGATGCGAATGATGAGTACCTTCGTATGGGTAAAACAACTTCTTACACTTACCTTTCATTGTTCTCAAAGTAATGATTAATCATTTTGGTCCAACATATTTACGAAAAACCAACCGACGAAGATGTTAGACAAATATTAAGGAGAATGAGGAAAGGGATTCCCGGGAATGCTAGGTAGTCTCGATTGTATGCATTGGGTATGGCATGGATGCCCCTGTTTATTGGGCTGGTCAATATAAAGGTCATTATCCAAAACTAACGATTATCTTAGAAGCTTTGCTTCTTACGATTGTTGGATATGGCACGCTTTTTTGGTCTTCCTGTTCACAAAATGATATTAATGTTTTGCACAAGTCGCCTCTGTTTGAAGATTTGAAGTATGGAATTTCTCCATCTCGTCCGTTTCATGATCAACGGCCATCGGTACACTCATGGCTATTATCTTGCGGATGGTATCTACCCAAAATGGTCCACCTTGGTTCAATGCTACCGTCCACCTCCTGCTGGTGCATTGGGCCATTCATACCGATATTTTAACGATGCCCAAATGGCACTGAGGAAGGATGTGGAACGCGCTTTTGGAATTTTGAAGAGGAAGTTCGCTATCATTTGTGGCCCATATCGGGGGTTGAGTCCTCGTGAAATGCACAAGACTATGCTCACTTGCATAATTCTTCATAACATGGTAATTCAGAAAACCAGACGTGATTCGATTGGATTAACTATGATGATGAAGATTTGAGGCCTGAGATTCGACACGAAAGAGGCCTCCTGCAAGGAATTATGGTCAAATGACTAACTACATTCGAAACCAGTAATTTGTATGACCCGGTTAAGAGATGATCCGAGATTGAATCTTTGGGCGAGCATGGAAGATGATTTTATGTATTTTCTTAATGTTTTAGCTTGATTTAAGTTATGTTATGTATTGTTATTTTTCTAATTAATAAGCTTCAACATTTCATTTCAAACTAATATTAATTGGAATGCATAACAACATATCAAATTAAAACTTAAACTAGAACATTAAAACTTAAACTCTACATTAAACTAGTTATAAACTAGTACATTAATCATTTAGAGGAATTATTTCATCAAACTCATCATCAGTTCCATCATCATCATCTTCTTCATCACGGTTGTTAGTAAATCCGAATTGCTTTTCAATCTGTGCTTGAATCTGTCAAATTCGATTTGCCATACATGTTTTTGTTGCGTTCATAATTGAGGTGTTGGCTTGAAGAATGTTATGCTTGTCATAGTCAAACTGGAATTTTTCTTGAGAAAGACGACTTTTCTTACTCTCCTCCCTTGAATTTTCCTTTGAATGGATCTTTCCTTCGCGATGGTCTTTTGATAATCCATAAACTCCGCCATGTTAAATCCTACGGAACTCCCTCCTTCTTGAGCTAATTTTCTAGCCAGTTTTGCCTTATTCCTCCTGGAAGTTTTCCCTTAGTATTACCATCAATATAATTATTGAAAACTACGTTGGAATTTGAGCTTGTAGGGGTATCACGGTGAAGAATTTGATGGACCTTGTGAAAATGGTGAAGAATTTGGTGTTGAGGGAGAAGAATTATATGGTGAATTTTCGGGTACTATTTGATTATTTGCTAAGTAATCGGGATTATATTTGTTCAAACCCTTCAAAATATGATAACAACTTTCGAAAGCAAACTGTTTACCATGTTTTCGTTACTTGCCAATCTGCATTTAACCTCTCTTTCAAAATCAACATCGATCGACCACCGTCCTTTCCTTTTCTCTTGGCTTGCATTATCAATGCAACATAAGCGGCTACTTCTAGGTTGATTACAATGAAGTGTTCGACAATCCTTTTGCATCACGACCATTGATGTTCATGGTTTGTTCTTCATATTTTTGAAATATATTATCCCACATGGTGTTACCATGTTGGTGTGCACCACCATACAATCTTGGGTAAAAAATACATAATTACGACAAATACATTCATCTTCTATCATGGTGTATTTTGCACCACGGACTCCGATTCTTCTTACCTTTGCCTTGAGTTTTTGCTTGTGAATCCATTTTACAAGAAAATATATTGTAGAGGAGTTGTGATAGTTTTAGATTTGAAAAAAGATTGAGAAATTAAGAAATTCTAGAGATTTAGAATTTTTGGTGTGAGTTGATATGAGTTTGAAATCGGTATTTATAGAGGGGGAAATTGGAGCCGTTGGATGAAGATCTGACGAGCGATTATCATAGTACCGAGCGATAGCTTGATTTGTTGTCGGCCGAATGACCATCGAACGATCATTTGACCATCGAGCGACGAAGACTCTATCGCTCATTTGGAAACTCTGTCGCGTATGCCTATATGCCAGAATAACATATTGGCATATGAGTTTGGCGATTTAGGCATACCCATAGTGGGTGCATATATGCCAAATACCATGTTTTGGCATGTGCATAGGAAGAGGCCTTAGGAGATAACTTTAGACGTTCCTCAACCTTGAGTTTCTTTTTCGGATTTCTGATTCATTGTTTCTTTTTCACTCACGATTGTGAAAATCAATGAAGACAGTTTGACTGACTGCTTCAGGCAGCTAGCGGTTTATGATTCTAACTGTCAACTGCATTTATTTAATTTGGCCATTTATTGATCTCTTTTGCCTATTTGCCTATTTGTAGATGGCAGTACACAATCTCAAGTAAAGAAAAATGTGGAGTCTCAAAGAATCTGGATTTGTAATGAAGATCGTTATTAACTACTCCCTCCGTCCCTAATTAGATGAGCTACTTGTAGTTTGCACAAATTTTAAGGCAAGGAGGAAAGTGGAGTATATTTAAGTATTTTTTACAATTATACCCTTATGGGCAATAATTAGTAAAATTTAGAAACGATTTATCTCTTTAACTATACCACGGTTTTTTATAAACTTTGTACCATTGAAAAAACATTTTAAAACACCTACGCAACGAATATAAACATGAATATCAAATTATACAAATTTCTTATAGAAAAAATAATCAATTAAAAGGGTAGTTTTAGAAATATCCCTTGGTTAGTGAAATAGCTTATCTATTTGTGGACAAAACTAAAAACCAAATAGCTCATCTAATTAGGGAGAGTATAAGGTTCATTAATTACACCGTTTTGAATTAAGTTCCGCAAAGATGATCTTCCGGCATGTAGTATCTCATCTATTTGTGATTTTCTTTGGCTTAGAAATCAATAATCCATTTGAAACTGTTGGAGCTATAATATCAGTTGAACAATAGATTTTGAATATAATTTGATAAAAATGTCCAAAAGCAAAGTTCACAGGAGATTGTAAGTTGATGAAAATTGAAAATTGAAAATTTCTTCTTGAAATCCATTATGTACCGTGAAAAATCTTCAACTTTACTAAATGCAAAGATAGAGATAACTGTATAAGATCAAACAAGCAAAATACAGCAACAAAAATTCCAAACCAATGTTTCCAAACCAAGGGCACATCTCCCAAACCATTGATGGAAACACTGTAATCTCCTCCTATAGACGACCCTTCTACGGAGAGATGATAGACCTACCGCGTCTTTCTCCATCTAACGGTACTTCTATCGTTCTAAACACTGGGATTAGAGCCGTGTTAAGTGGGTCCCACTTCTTTATCTCTTGCGGGATTCTTGTGCGGGAAAAGTTCTCGGTCAAGCTATCATTTTCGCCCTTCTACATTGCGCAAAACCTGTGATAGAGCGGGTCAGGTGACGAAACAAAGAAAATACAGAAAAAGGGTCCGGCCTCACATCACTAGTTTGACTTTGACTGGCTAGTCCGTGATGACCTCTTCTCTACACCAAGTCTTTACCAGTCCGAATCAAGAGGATCTGCGTAACCCCCGTTCGCACCAATCGCATATCTAGCATACCCAAGACAACAAGAGACTCAATCTTGTCGGACCAAGGATCTGCGTAACCCCCATTTAGAACATCTTCTTCTTCGCTCACGCATCTACTTCTTTCTTTACGATCCTTCATGATCAACCACTTCAATAACTTTTATATGAATAACAATTGCAGGATATAAACCATCAGTTGTCAACTAGTCGTTTTTATTTTCTGGATGTATATCCAATAACCTATAAATATACTCTTGCCTTCTTGCCAAACATCTATACATATACTCTTTTTTTTTCTTTTTTTAAGAATTTAATTATTTTCTCGGTGATGCTGGTCTCGGTCTTGAGCCTTCCATGATGTGCATGGTATAACCAACCCCGGCGATGAAGTCAAGTTTGTGCCATTTAGGGTGGGTGATCAATCGTATTTAATGTCTTATATAGTGTTTCAGATTACCTGCATAGTTAGTTTATAGGTCATGAGTTTTCTCAAATTCTTAACAATTTTGCAAGTCCAGTGCTGTAAACTAGATTCTTAATTAGATTTCGATTTGTAAGTACACTTATTTATCTCCATTGCCATGTGTACTAACAGAGTCCACGTGGAGGCCATTACCCAAAGGATGACACATGGGGGCATCCGTGGCACTTAGGCAACGTGCCATCTGTCAAGACCAACGGTCGAAAATGAAGGAGCACCCGAGATAAGTAGACCGCGTAGCACCAAGGGGATGGCTTTAACCCATCACGAGGTAAGGTATGATCAACGGTCGAGAGGTAGTCCAAGCCCGACACGGACGTGACAAGAGGATCGACACCACTCGGCGGACCGGACTGGACCGCTCCAACCACCGCATTTAATGCGGCTCAGAGGACACGTGTCGGGCGACCAACGGAGGAAACGAGGGTTGACATAGAAGTCCGCGGACCCAGTAGAAGCCGGGATACAGTATAAGCCGCGGGGTGACATAGAAAGCCGCGGACCACGCCTGAGTACGATAAGATAAGATCTCGAAGAACTCATTGTCGGTGGACCCACCCAATCTAGCTATAAATATGTATACCCCTCCACTGAGAGGGGGATCAAAAGAAAGAGAGGAGAGAGAATAGGGAGAAGTAAGTGAGTTTTAGCTCAAGTATTCGATGATCACAAGATCTCGGTGATCATTATTGTAACTGTTATCTTATAGTGAATCTCCTCGGACCCGTGGATGTAGGCCTTAGTCTTTGAACCACGTATATCGTTGTCTCTTTTATCTTTTGCACCGATAGTTCACATATGTACTCATATCTCGGATCTATTGCCTTGGGGAATGATGTGAGATCATGACAAACCATAGGGGTTTGGAATCTATGAGTTATCGTCCACCTAGGGATATTATACACTTCACACACCTCAGGTACACGTATTCGGTTCTTATTAGATTGTTTGTGATCACGTGGGCAACCACACCGATTTGCGTGCTCACAATTTGGCGCTAGAACAGGGGACCCTTGTCCCGGAAAAAAGATTTATCTTTTCTGTGACTTCACAACCTCAACCTCAAAAAATGTATTTAAAAAACGCAAACAGATCGGTTTTGGATTGTTTTCGCACACATTTATGTCTCTTGTGTTTTCTACCAACAGATCTCGAGCATTATATGACTTTTAAACAAATGGATCTGGGTTTGAAAAAAGATCTGTTCTTAGACTTGTTTCTCATTTTTAGCCAATGACACTGTTCTTAGACTATTACGTTTTCTACCAATACATCTAGGTTTTAACTGGAATTCCAAACAAAGTTTCCACCAAAAGATTCGGGCCTTTTCGCATGAATAACGACCCATGGATTTTATCTCGGTCAAATCCGCATCCACCTATGTCTTTCGTACTAGTCACCAAACTAACCCGAACATACTCATTACCGCTAGAAATCTAGTTTATGAAGTCAAACTAACGGCTAACCCGCGGACTTTTGGGTCTCGGATTACCTCCCATGTCCTTTGTGCAGATTATTGCAATGGAAAGTAACAAAGATACTGGAAAGACAAAGATAACTCCAAGAGATACTCCAAGGACCACACCAGCAATAACAAGGAGCAGACAAAAGGGCGAAGGACGCACAGCCGCGGACAACATGCAAACCGGAGCGGAAAGCACGTGGCCCTTAGATGCGGGAAACATCGCAATGGAGGCAAAAGAAGGCTGCGGTCGCGAGCCTTTGCACACCGAGCAAGGGGTTTCTCAAATGATCGCTTCCAAAGTAACAGCCGCAACCAGGCCAGCCGAGCCTCAGGAGGCTATAGCCGAATCAGTGATCCAGAACCATCCCTACGGAATGCCGCCGGACAATGAACGAGGTGAACAACTACCGGCAAGATCCAACGAAATAATCGAACCAGGCATGCCGTTAATGGAATAAATCAATACCACGATCCCCGAGGGACAAGCTCAACTACAGGAAGGAATCCCCAATCAAGCATCAAACCAAACAGCGCAAATATTGGCACAACTGGAGGAGCTACAGAGGAATCAACTAACGTACGCGGATGCGGTAGCCCTGTTAGCTCAAGAAAACCAGCAACTAAGAGAGAAGATCCTCCGAAGCTCCGAAATAGCGAATCAGCACGACGAAGCTAACTCAGCGGTACAGAACCGGGATCGAGGGACGATCTTCGAAAACATCCCAGCAACAGCTAACCGAAGAAGGATACCCCAAAGAGAGGCGCGGAACAGTAGAAGGTCGACCCCGGACTGCCAACCGGATATCCCAGGACTACTACGACACGGAGGAGGCCACAACGTCACAACCCACAAAAAGACACGATCTTCCATTCAAGACGAGCACTTTGTTTGGCAATGGAAAACCTCCATGTGGAAATGCTAGCGAGATCAATCAACTCAAGACCCGGGCAAGGAGGTGGAAGATTAAATGCATTATGAAGGAAGCCAATACTACTCCCCTTGCACGACAGTTGGCTACGGCTACCATTCCGCAAAAATGTCCGGTCCCGACCTTTGAATGTTACGACGGATCCGCTGACCCCTCAGCTCATCTGCGATATTATAACAGGGTAATGGCCAGATGGGACTACGACGAGGCTATACTTTGCAGATATTTCCCTTCAAGCCTGAAAGGATCCCGCGTTATCTTGGTTTGATAACCTCAAGCCGAGTGCATTGATTCATATGATCGGCTCACCTAAAAATTCACTGCCACCTACATGTACAACAAAGTTGTGAACACGGGGATGGACAAGCTCTTCTCGCTTGCAATTAAGTACGGGGAGTCCGTTCGAGAGTACACGGATAGATGGCACAAAGTATGTCAGGCCATCGGACATGTGGATCCCGTGGTGAGTATTAACTGTTACAAATGGGGGCTTGACAGGATGAGCCCGTTGTTTGTTGAGATCCACGGTACCTCCCCAACCACTGAGGGAGATTTAAGGATAATCATTGAAAAACATGCGAGGCTGGAAGAAATCCAAAAAGATAACCCTAGAGCGCAGGCACAACGAACCCCACGGACAAATTCCGCAGAACTAGTAGACAGGCCCAGCCCACACCACAAGGATCGAAAAGACGATCACAAAAGGAGTGGCAGAAAGTTCGAAGACCGAGTCTACACGAAACTCAACACCAGCTATCCGCGCATACTAAAGGAGATCAAGGGTCGCGAAGACTTAGACCGCCCCCGGTCTAAAGGGAAACAACCACCGACCTCGCAGAATCTAAAGAGTATTGCGACTTCCACTGCTTCTACGGACACACGACAGAAAAAATGCAAAAACCTCAAGATAGCAGTACAAAAGCTGATAGATGCAGGGGATCTCAAGAAATATGTAGAAAAGGCTGGAATGGAAGATAGAGCCAAACGCAGCAAACAGGTCCAATTACCTGAGGGCAATCGCACATTAAACTCTATATCCTGCTCGGAAAGCAAAGAGCCAACCCTAACGACACAAATAGGAAAACGACTGAGAAAGCAATTTGAAGATTACTGTGAGCTTTACAGTATGAATGGGAAGGAAGTAGAAGAGCATGAGGAGTGGATGAACGCACCTCTGACCTTTGAAGCCGATGATATTGAAGACGACATGGAAGATCACAATGACCCATTAATCCTCACATTGCCAATCGCAGGATGCAACATAAGGAAAATCCTCATCGATGGAGGAAGCTCCGTAAATGTCTTGTTTTACGATACATTCAAACGCATGGAGCTTAACGATGAGCAACTCCTGACTTCACACTACACCATCTACGGGTTCAATGGCACGGCTACGAAGCCCACAGGGATATTGTTCTACAAGTGGATGCGAGGCCCCATGAAAGTCGACACTCGCTTTAGCGTGGTGAACACGCCCTCGCCCTACAATGCCATTATTGGACGAAGATGGGTCCACAAGCTCAAGGGAGTCGCAGCTACCTACCATCAATACCTTAGATTTCCCACTCCCCTAGGAGTAATGGAGATAAAGGGTGATCAAGCTTCTGTAAAAGAGTGCCACGCGATGCAAATACAACTCAACAACGAAGAAGATGAGAAAAGGAAAACCCGCAAGGCTCGGAGCAAGGCGATATCCAAAGATAAAGCCATCGACGAATATCTGGAGGAAATCTCGGGAAAAAGCTTGTCTAAAGAGAACTCTGTAGGAAACACGGAGGTCTCAACATCAAAGGTTAATCAACGCGAAGAATCTGAGGCCACCAAATAGCAATTAAAGAAAGTTCCCCACCTGGGGGAACCAAAGCCCACTTTCACATCCTTGGAGGCAGTGAAAGAGATCAACATAGGGACGGAGCAGAATCCAAGAAAGATCAAAATAGGAACTCTAATGGACGGAGAACGCGAAGCTTCGCTGATAACATTGCTAAAGGAATACGCAGACATCTTCGCATGGAAACTATCCGATATGCCGGGAATAGACCCAAAGACAAGACAACATGAGTCGCATTAAACCCGGCACACCCCAAATCACGACAAAAGATACGAAAGGTGGCCACAGAGCATCACAAAGCAAAGTGGAAACGGGAGAGCTACGAAAGCTATTAGAAGCCGGTTTTTTATAAAAGAAGTCAAATACCCCACTTGGATCTCCAACATGGTAATAGTACCAAAGAAAAATGGAGGGGTCGAATCTGATCGACTTCACCAACCTGAACAAAGCATGCCCCAAGGATAGTTATCCATTACCCAAAGATTGACCAACTAGTCGACGCCTTGATTGAAGGATATGAAGAGTTGTCATTCATGGACGGATATTCCTGTACAACCAACTATTTTTAGCGAGAAGAGGACCAAGAACACACCGCATTTTACACACCCCATGGTCTTTATTGTTACGTAAGAATGCCCTTCGGGCTCAAACGCGGAGCAACGTACCAAAGGATGGTCGATGCTATTTTCAAGCCATGGATCGGCAGGACTTTAGAGGTTTACGTCGACGATATGCTCGTAAAAGCGAGTAAGAAAGAACCACCACCGGACCTCAAGGACATCTTCGGAGCTATGAGAGAGCACAACATGAAGGTAAACCCTAAAAATGCACTTTCGGGGTGACCTCGGGAAAATTCCTTGGATACCGGTGACAAAAAGAGGGATTGAGGTAGATCCCGCAAAAATCCGAGCCATAACAAACATGCCCTCTCCAAAGAACTTGAAAGAGGTACAAAGCTCAATGGATCCCTAGCAGCTCTGGGAAGATTCATATCAAGATCCTCGGATAGATGCAAACTCTTCTTCAACATACTTAAAAAAGGCACTAAATTTGAATGGACGACAGAATGCGAAGAAGCTTTTTTGGGCATTAAGCAATACCTAGCAGAAATCCCCATCCTTCAGAAACCGGACCCCGAGGAAGCTTTGGCACTCTACATTGCAGCAACAGACAACGCAGTGAGCGCAGTGCTCGTCAGAACCCGTACGAAGGAGGAACAACCAATCTACTACGTCAGCAAGACCACAATTCCGCTAACGAAACTACACGAGAATCGAACAGCCTAATCCTAGCCGTCGTATGGTCTACTTGTAAACCGAGAACGTACTTCTAACACATGACATACGGATCCGTGTCGGGCACCCTTAGAGACCATCCTCAAAGGGCAGAAAGGTAGGACGAATAGCAAAATGGAGCACGTACCTCGACCAGTTCAACATCCACTATGAGCTCCAACACTCCCAGAAATCGCAGGTATTGGCAGACTTTCTAGCAGACCTGCCTTTGGACGATGAAGAAGAAGTACGCTGATAGGTGTAGAATACACCGTATTTACTATCTAAGAGTTTATGCTTTCTTTGCTATTTTTCTTGTAAATTATGTATTTTACGCTTGTTTTGAGTTTTGTAGCTACTATGGAGTCACACGGAGGAAAAGGAGAAGAAACCACCATATTTTAGCAAAAGGGTAGAATTGTCATTTCACCAAGGAGGGAATACTATATGGAGCCCAGCCAAGGTTAAGGGGTGACTCAAATTACTGAAGGAAGGACAATAACAGTTAAGGGGAGGTCAAAGAGGTGTCCCTTATCCAAGAAGGGAGTGAACTTTAACCCTTACCCAAGCCCACATGTCTGATCCACCCTAACCTAAGCCCATCCATGTACCCGGATCCAAACCCGACCCGGATCCATGCCCGAATAACCCAGCTCAAATCGAGAAGATATTTTCTTCTCCTCATTTACTTTCTTTCACCTGAAAGTAACTATGGCTGCTGAGAGAGAGATCGAGAGACTAATACGAGATGGAGAAGATGATGGTGATGTTGTTGTTGGAAACTTGCCGCTGTTGTGAGCTCAGGGAGATGCTGAATCGAGAACGAGCAGCCGCTGTAAGAAAAAACAGATCGAAACCCAGAAATTAGGGTTCGATGATTAAATCAATGAATCCATTGAGACATGGCTGCTGCTGTAGATCGAGCAATTGAGGGAAAGAGATCAAACCCAGAGACTCAGGTGAATTGAAGTTTGAGAGAGCAAACTCGAGAAAGTTAGGGTTCGTGCAATTTGTAGAATGAAGAAATGGGTCTTGTGATTTAGGTATTGTTGAATCTGTGAGGCAGAGAGAGAAATTCATGAAAATCGATGCTGCTGTTGTTTGAATCAGAAAAGAAATTGGAAGATGGAATTGTTGATATAACGGACAGAGGCAAGATTAAGGTATCTGTGAGATTGAATCGGTGAAGGAGAGATTGCTGCTCAAACCCGTGATTCAGCTATACACAGAACAGATTAGGGGTTTCTGGTGAAGAGTAAATGAATGGGTTCTGGTACTCAAATCAGAGAAGAAGTTGATGTCGCTGTTGGTGGTGAAATGGGTTCGAGTACTGCAGAAATTGATGTTTTACAGGGGAGCTTGAACAGGGTACTGAGAAGAGTAGATGTATGCTAGGATTTACAGGAGAAGAGCAGGAAAAGAATGGCCTGAAACAACGGCCGGAAAGCCCTATAAACAGCCGAAACTCGGCCAAATTTTCCTCCTCCATGAGCCGACTCCGACCGATCCGGACGATCCCGATGACCGATCCCAACCGAGTTCGGGACCGATTCCGATGAGTCTGAAATAGATTAAGTCACCGAGTTAGCAGCGATTCAAGAATCGACTCATCCGAGTAAGCCCGCTTAGCCGAGTCGAAGCTAACTCGAGTCCGACTCACTCCTTCTCCTTGACCTTTGACTAACCGTTGACCGACTTGACCCATTTGATCGTTAGTCCTAACGGAGGACCGGACGGAATATCCCGTCGAATATTCTCTTGACGGAGAAATTTCCGATTTCCCGCCAAATTCCGCCACAATCCCAGTTTTCCTACGAGCCAAAATTTCCGTAATTTTCTATGGACTTCTCTCATGGGTGTGAAGACTTGGGCTAGGAATTGGATGGAGAATTGACTCAAATTTGGAAAGAGAAGGTGGAAAGAAGAGAAAGACTTGGATTTGGAAATTGAATTGCAAAAGGAAAAGGATTCTATTCCTTGGAAGATTTGGAGAATATTGAAGCTTATAAATAGAGAAGTTTTCTACAACTTCTACACACATCTCTACACACACAATTCTTTTCTTTTCTTATTCTTTGTGTGAACTCTTAACATGAGTAGCTAATTTTCTTATTGATTGAGGATGAATTCCTAGTTTTTAAACATATGATTTGAGTTTTTGTTTCAATTCTATCTTGAAGTTTTCACACGATTATCGTTTGTTTTTACTAATAGGAGTGATCTTAAAGACATTCATGATTGATTGATAGATTGTTTAGGTGGCCAACTAAATTGATTTGTTAATTTGATCTAAAGCTAGTGAAAGTTAGGAGATAAGTAATCGTTTCTTGACTCTTTACATAAGTAGCAAACACGAGACCTTGCGGAGGGATTCCGTGGAGCAATTGTGTGTAGAAACAACGCTAGAAAGTGAACCAAGCGAACCGAGTTTAACTACTAGTACTAAACCTAAATTCATAAATCTTAATGCATTCTCGGGAATTACATCTTGTGCGGACCTCAAGGTGGTTCTTTTGAATAGAATCGATAACTAAGCGGACTGTTACTCGGTGAAATTAGGGATTTTGGGGCTAGCTAAGCGGACCTGCTATCCTACGGTTGGTGATAATTTGTGACTAATAACAAGTAGAAGAGAACATAACTTTAATCATTGTTTCGTAACGAAGAAGGATTCCTTGATCTTGTCTCTCTTATTGCTTTCAACTTTACCTTTTAATTGTTTTGTTTATTTTTATTTTGCTTTTTACACCCCCCTTTCGTGACAACTTTTACAACTAGAATCTCGTGCTCCTCGTGGGATCGACCTTGACTACCCTATATTACTTGTTAATTAGGTAGTAAAGTATTAATTAATTTGTTGTGGTTACGACACGCATCAAATTTTGGCGCCACTACCGGGAGCAAATGGATGATTTTAGTTGTTTTTATTTTTCTTTTTGCTTTATTCTTGCTTTGTTGGATTCTATTCCGTATCTAACTTGGTTTTTGAATCTTATTTCAGGTATCGGTTTTCCATGTACGGTGGACAAGAGCAAGCATATTACAACAATCAATACGGTTTTCAACCTCAACATTATGACAACTTCCAACCATCCTTAGGATACAATCAAAACCAATATTTTGGCTATGATAAATTTCCTACAGAACCTTATGGATATTCTCATACATATCAACAACCTTATGACGGGTATGTAAGTGGACAATCACATGGATGGAAGGATAGTTATGCATCTAACAATTTGTTTTCTAGTAATGTGCAGACAGAGAATTTGGAATATACTCCTCTTCATCGTGTTTTTCCTTCACTTTTTCCAAAAGAGGAGATGCCGTCTAACGGTGGTAAGCGTGTGAACGTCGGAAACTTGCATAAATTATACAAATTGGAGGATGATGGGGACTCGGAAGAGCTTGTCGCAGAAATTAGTAGGACCATTCATATGGAACTTAAACGACGTCGGGATAAAGGTTATGAAACCGATGAAGATTCTTATTATGGTGAGTCTGAAAATGAAGATGATTGTGTTGAAAAGGACCAACCTTTGGAGACTTTTGATGACACTAGTGTAGATTACTCGAGCCTTGATCTTAATAATGATCAATCACCTATTCAAAAGGAAGAGCTTGAGGAAGATGCATTTATTGCTTGGCAAAACTTTCTTAAGGAAAGACGGGAGTCCGCGGAAGTGTATGAGTGTTCCGACAATGAGGAAGTTATTCCAACTCCGGATCATAATAACGATCCTTCACCTATTCAAAAGGAGGAGATTGGGTGTGACTTACCTATTGTTGTAAACGGTGTAACACCCGCACAAGAAGATTTTACAATCTATACCGATGAGAATCACTTTAGTGAATGGCCCGATTCCGATGATGAGAATGTTGAAGAGATGATTATAGAGGATGAAACCACATTCATTGATTTTGTGGAAGACCCAATTGAACTTGCGAATGATTTTAATGATACCGAGACTATGGTTAAGGTAGAAAACGACGAAGAATGGTTGCAAGGTTTAATAGAGGACCACGATATACAAGAGGTAAGTGATTCACTCGAATTTTTTTTAAGGATGAAGAGGATTCTATAATACAAGAATTTTTGAAAGGTTTGTCTAACCCTTTGCTTATTGATTCTTCTCCTTTACCTCTTATTGGTTTGAATGTATGTGCTTCGAAAGTATTTTTGGATGATTTTGTTTCTAAATATCCACCATTGGAAACACTTGATGCTAACACTATGCAGGTTTGCCAAGAGGAATACATGGAAGTTCCCGAATTCTATGTTCTTTATACACTTCCGAGTGTGGACGAGAATAAGTGTGGGGGGAATTTCTATCGAGCGATAACATCACTATTGTTTTCTTGTGCTAATATTTGTATGGAGTTATTGTTTGCAAAACAGGTATTATGGGTGGATCCTCAAATTTTCCGATTGTTAGTATATGGGGAATGAATCTTACAAGAGCCAAGTCGGGCCGTCGACTTTAAAACAAGCGCTTAATGGGAGGCAACCCATCGGGTTTGTATTTCTATCTTTTTGCTTTTTGTTATTTCTTTTTCTTGTTTCTTATCATGTTAAAATTTCCCACCTTGACTTTACTATGAGGATTCAATTACATTGAGGACAATGTAAGGTTTAAGTGTGGGGGAGTGGTTAAGCATGTTTTTAAAACAAAAATTACAAAAAAAAATTAAAAAATTTTAAAAAAAAAAAAAAAGAGTTTTACTTAAAAATTCCAACTTTTAAAGATTTTAGAGTCACTAGCATACTTCTAGGTATGTTTACATAGAGATTTTGACCGACATAATTGAACTTGGAAATGTTAGAGAATTACATTCGGATTTCTTGTTTGTTAGAGTGTTAAATAATGGATTTAATCATGCCGGTGATGCGAATTTGGTGCAGGGAGAATTGCGTTATTAGAGTTGCTGATCAATCATTAGTGGAGACTACCCGTATTCATATCATGAGAGGCACCGTCCGAAATTTTCCATCTACTAAAGAGCTTCTTTTGAGTGTGTGTCACCATACGTTAATTCCGGTAGAATGGTGAGCTACCCAACCTCCCACCACTAAAAGCACTACTCTTTGATCTCTTGAGTGCTAATTTTGTCAATCATGAGGGTGACGTCCATGGATGAAAGCTTCCTTCTTGTAGTTCGATTTGCAGTTAGCACCATTCTCTCTCGCAACAACAACGGATCCATAGAAACACATTCATCATCAACAAGGAGCGACATCAAAATCTACAAGGAAAGTTGGAAAAGTTTAAGGTTTACAAGCAACTAACGGAAAAAAGAGCAAATTTCAAATACAAGTAAAGCAACATACAAATGAGCGGATTCACATATATGTTGAGGACTTACAATACAATGAGGTAATTTTATATTCAAGTATGAAGACTTATTCATGAAAGCGAAGAAAATTAAAAGGTGAGAATTTTTGAAGTTTATGATTTCAAGACGATACAAGTTGTGAAGAATCAAGCGGTAAAATACTTCTCCCACGGCCATGGTTTATTTTTGTATTTAATTTCTCTTGTTTCAAAAAAAAAAAAAAAAGAAAAAAAAAAAAAAAAAAAAAAGAAAAAACAAGAGAAATATTTGTTTTGTTTAAGCCGTGGGGAAGGAAAATTTATAAGGAAGTTTCAAGCGACAAGGATTTTTAAGGTAAAAAGAGTTACAAATTGTTAAGGATTTATGAAATTCAAGGGTTTATCATCAATAGTTGAAACCAAAGACGAAGATCAAGAAGTTCAAGACGAGGAGCGGAAGACGTTTCTATTGGATGCCGTGAGAGTGGTGTTATCATAATTGGCGATCGGATGTGAAGGTAAGTAAGTAATCTCATCCTCGATAAAATGGTTGATTTCCTTTCTTAGAGATCGTCAGAAAAAATGGTTTTTCAAAATATTAAAAGATGTGGGTTTTTAAAAATATTTCGGAAGTTGTCCTTCCCACCATTCAACGTGTAGCAGAATTCTCTTTTCATTCCTACCTGCACACATGTGAGAACCATAAAAAAAGCCGTCTTTTTGAGTGCAATTATCATAAAATCCTTTTTGGTGAGGCAGAAGTCGAGGCGAAATGCTTATTGATCGTTTCTCAAACACGCGTTCTCTCATTATGGTGTGGTTATTTCTCACTCAACATTTAAGAATGAGAATATGTTCTTTGGTATTTCTAACTTCTTATTACTAGCATGCAGAAATTCTATGTCTTCATAACTCTTTGGATGCTTGTGACGCTTGAACGCTTTGAAGTTGTGAGTTTTTAGTTTGATTTGCTCGAGGACTAGCAAAGTCTAAGTGTGGGGGAATTTGATAGGTGTAGAATACACCGTATTTACTATCTAAGAGTTTATGCTTTCTTTGCTATTTTTCTTGTAAATTATGTATTTTACGCTTGTTTTGAGTTTTGTAGCTACTATGGAGTCACACGGAGGAAAAGGAGAAGAAACCACCATATTTTAGCAAAAGGGTAGAATTGTCATTTCACCAAGGAGGGAATACTATATGGAGCCCAGCCAAGGTTAAGGGGTGACTCAAATTACTGAAGGAAGGACAATAACAGTTAAGGGGAGGTCAAAGAGGTGTCCCTTATCCAAGAAGGGAGTGAACTTTAACCCTTACCCAAGCCCACATGTCTGATCCACCCTAACCTAAGCCCATCCATGTACCCGGATCCAAACCCGACCCGGATCCATGCCCGAATAACCCAGCTCAAATCGAGAAGATATTTTCTTCTCCTCATTTACTTTCTTTCACCTGAAAGTAACTATGGCTGCTGAGAGAGATCGAGAGACTAATACAGAGATGGAGAAGATGATGGTGATGTTGTTGTTGGAAACTTGCCGCTGTTGTGAGCTCAGGGAGATGCTGAATCGAGAACGAGCAGCCGCTGTAAGAAAAACAGATCGAAACTCAGAAATTAGGGTTCGATGATTAAATCAATGAATCCATTGAGACATGGCTGCTGCTGTAGATCGAGCAATTGAGGGAAAGAGATCAAACCCAGAGACTCAGGTGAATTGAAGTTTGAGAGAGCAAACTCGAGAAAGTTAGGGTTCGTGCAATTTGTAGAATGAAGAAATGGGTCTTGTGATTTAGGTATTGTTGAATCTGTGAGGCAGAGAGAGAAATTCATGAAAATCGATGCTGCTGTTGTTTGAATCAGAAAAGAAATTGGAAGATGGAATTGTTGATATAACGGACAGAGGCAAGATTAAGGTATCTGTGAGATTGAATCGGTGAAGGAGAGATTGTTTGCTCAAACCTGTGATTCAAATATACACGGATAATGTATTAGGGGTTTCTGGTGAAGAGTAAATGAATGGGTTCTGGTACTCAAATCAGAGAAGAAGTTGATGTCGCTGTTGGTGGTGAAATGGGTTCGAGTACTGCAGAAATTGATGTTTTACAGGGGAGCTTGAACAGGGTACTGAGGAGAGTAGATGTATGCTAGGATTTACAGGAGAAGAGCAGGAAAAGAATGGCCTGAAACAACGGCCGGAAAGCCCTATAAACAGCCGAAACTCGGCCAATTTTCCCCTCCGGCGAGCCGACTCAGACCGATCCGGACGATCCCGATGACCGATCCCAACCGAGTTCAGGACCGATTCCGGTGAGCTGAAATAGGATTAAGTCAGCCGAGTTAGCAATGATTCAAGAATCGACTCATCCGAGTAAGCCCGCTTAGGCGAGTCGAAGCTAACTCGAGTCTGACTCACTCCTTCTCCTTGACCTTTGACTAACTGTTGACTGACGGTTGACCCATTTGATCGTTAGTCCTAACGGAGGACCGGACGGAATATCCCGTCGAATATTCTCTTGACGGAGAAATTTCCAGGTGGCCGGCGGTGACGTTTTCCGGCCAAATTCCGGCCACAATCCCAGTTTTCCAGCGAGCCAAAATTTCCAGAATTTTCTATGGACTTCTCTCATGGGTGTGAAGACTTGGGCTAGGAATTGGATGGAGAATTGGACTCAAATTTGGAAAGAGAAGGTGGAAAAGAAGAGAAAGACTTGGATTTGGAAATTGAATTGCAAAAGGAAAAGGATTCTATTCCTTGGAAGATTTGGAGAATATTGAAGCTTATAAATAGAGAAGTTTTCTACAACTTCTACACACATCTCTACACACACAATTCTTTTCTTTTCTTATTCTTTGTGTGAACTCTTAACATGAGTAGCTAATTTTCTTATTGATTGAGGATGAATTCCTAGTTTTTAAACATATGATTTGAGTTTTTGTTTCAATTCTATCTTGAAGTTTTTCACACGATTATCGTTTGTTTTTACTAATAGGAGTGATCTTAAAGACATTCATGATTGATTGATAGATTGTTTAGGTGGCCAACTAAATTGATTTGTTAATTTGATCTAAAGCTAGTGAAAGTTAGGAGATAAGTAATCGTTTCTTGACTCTTTACATAAGTAGCAAACACGAGACCTTGCGGAGGGATTCCGTGGAGCAATTGTGTGTAAAACAACGCTAGAAAGTGAACCAAGCGAACCGAGTTTAACTACTAGTACTAAACCTAAATTCATAAATCTTAATGCATTAGGGAATTACATCTTGTAAGCGGACCTCAAGGTGGTTCTTTTGAATAGAATCGATAACTAAAGCGGACTGTTACTCGGTGAAATTAGGGATTTTGGGGCTAGCTAAGCGGACCGCTATCCTACGGTTGGTGATAATTTGTGACTAATAACAAGTAGAAGAGAACATAACTTTAATCATTGTTTCGTAAACGAAGAAGGATTCCTTGATCTTGTCTCTCTTATTGCTTTCAACTTTACCTTTTAATTGTTTTGTTTATTTTTATTTTGCTTTTTACACCCCCCTTTCGTGACAACTTTTACAACTAGAATCTCGTGCTCCTCGTGGGATCGACCTTGACTACCCTATATTACTTGTTAATTAGGTAGTAAAGTATTAATTAATTTGTTGTGGTTACGACACGCATCATACGCATACAAGGATGGAAGGCTATGAGCGCCCCAGAAATAGAAAAACCAGAACCAAATAATATTTTTGAGCCGGTGAACCCACGGCAGTGGGAAGTCTTTGTTGATGGCTCCAAAAATAGAGAGGGCGCGGGGATAGGCATCGTCATCACCACACCCACAGGGGACAGAATTGTGCACGCATTCAGATTGGAATTCGAAGGCCATACCAATAACATTGTCGAATATGAAGGGGTGATCCACGCTCTCCGCTTGATAATTGAATTAGGGATACAAGAAGTACGGGTGACAAGCGACTCACAACTGATCATACGGCAAATAGGCTACGAATACAATGTGTACGACGAAACACTAATGGCATACATGGCTCTCGTGCAAACATTAGCCTCCCAAATACCAAAAATCAGTTTCCGACATCCGCGAGAAAGGAACTTAGACATGCGGATGCTCCGGCATATATATCGTCCATGCTTAAGAACGAGGATGTCAAAGCAATCAAGGTAACAAGAGTGTACGAACCATCCATCAAACTCCCAGAAACATGCACGGCTTACCAACGCAAACCTGAGGAGAAAGATATCTCTGACGAGGATGTCGGAGAATACATATTCGATGATTTCCAGAACGAGGACATTACACGACAAGCGGAGGAAGACGACGATTATAGTCAGGAGGCAGATTGGAGATCAGAAATCCACTCTTTCCTCAAAGAAGGAAACTCCCCAGACACCAAACAGGCTAGGAAGGTGCGAACAAGAGCGAGGGATGTACGAGCTAAGAGGCCAAGCCTTATACCGAAAATCATTCCTCGGACCACTTCGTCGCTGCCTATCCCGATCAGAGGGACATGTCGTTTTAAAAGATATACACAGAGGAGACGCAGGGAATCACAGCGGAATGAGATCCCTAGCAGATAAGGCAAAGACGCAGGGCTATTACTGGCCAACCATGATCCGAGATGCAGCCAGAATGGCGAAGAGGTGCGAAGAATGTCAAAGGTTTGGTAAACGAATCCACGCCCCAGCCACAAAGTTGAATTCGGTTGATAGTCCGTGGCCCTTCGGAAAGTGGGGTATTGACATAGTAGGCCCACTCATATCAGGGACGGGGAAAAGAAGATTTCTAATAGTAGCAACGGATTATTTCAGTAAATGGGTAGAAGCAAAGGCACTGGCAAGAATTCGGGATTCAGACGTATTCACTTTTATTTTTCAAAATATCATCTGCAGGTTTGGCATCCCCTGAGAGATAGTCTCCGACAACGGTAAACAGCTACAAGGAAAGAATATTGACTTACTGTTCGACACCTTCAAGATTCGGAAAAACAAATCCACCCCCATATACCCACAAAGCAACGGACAAGCAGAAGCCACGAACAAAACTTTGGCACTCATTCTTAAAAAAACAGCTAGATGAATACAAAGGACGATGGTGTGAACAGCTGCATAACGTTCTATGGGCATATAGGACGACTCGAAGATCAGCTACCGGAGAATCCCCATTTCTACTCACCTACGGAGCAGAAGCAGTAATCCCTGCGGAAATTCTACTTCCAACTACGAAGACGGAAGCCTGGGAAAAGAATCTCACCACGGACATGATGTTGGAAAGGCTCGACGACCTCGAAGAAAGAAGAGAAGCAGCACTGCAAAGAATGGAAAACTACCAACGCAGGCTGGCCAGAGAGTATAACAAGAAAGTGAAATTTAGGAATTTTGTAGAAGGGCAGTATGTATTGAGGACCATTCCCCAATACCAGCGAGAAAAAAAGTGGGGAAAATTAGCACCAACTTGGGGAGGACCCTATATAATACATGACATCGCAGGAAACGGCTCTTACTATCTGCGTAATATGAAAGGGGAAATCCTCATGCATCCATGGAATGCCAAATACCTCAAGCCATACTACCCATGACCAATCACTCAAAGTGCGCATTTCAGAAGAAGAAAATGGACTTGCTAATCCACATGTTTCTATCTCTGACAAAGGAGTAACGCACCTTAACTTTTCAATCAATCCAAGTTTTCATTTTCAAATATCATATCCCGTTCATTACCCACGCACATTTCAATTTATTCAAAACCCACAACCTACATAAAACACATATCATATGAACCACATGTATATATTACTTACACAATGTACATTGAAAACCATGTCACATCTTAATAAAATATCGACGCAATTGTTACCCCGTGGATGTAGGCCTTAAGGCCGAACCACGTAAATCATTGTACAATTATTATTATTAGGAATGGACATTATACTTAGTAAGAGGGATATCCTGCACAAAGCATGGATCATACCCACTACAATATACCGGGCAATATCCCGTGCAAAACGCACACATACAATATATCGGAGCATACACATGCAATCTCTCAGAACTCCTCTGTAAGTGTCTATAAGTGTACGACCAGGAGGCGACTTCTTATAGAATGAGATATCCGTGCAATATTACAAGCCGCGAACTTAATGGAGTACATCCTTAAACGTCGGTCAGACCCCCACCGTCCAGTGATCCTCTGGCCAAGGAGTTAGCTGGACGGGGTGCAAGGTCACAAGACGATTCCGGGGATACCAACCCACGGAGTTGCACGAACAATACACTTTATCTAACTCAAAATTCAAACTCTACGGAATTTCCCGCAGGTTACAAACACTATGGAATTTTCCTTATATCTAAAGATGGTAGACATAAATTCAACACAATTCAAAGTCAGATTTCAACACCAAAGTTTGATCTAATACATGCAGTTGATTACAAGCCCAAATAGTGCAAAATAACAAAAACGCCAAAAAAGGATAAGCAACCGAGATCAATCCCTAGCATACTAACTACGGTCTACTGGGTAGGAGCGTTATCCGCAGGTTTATCCTTCAACGACGAAGGAACACTACCACCCGAGGAGGGCCCAGAAGAACTTGATGGGAGTGCGGGTACGGGACGCCGAGTATAATTCTTGGTTAACCCATGGTTCTTCTTAAGATCTAGCTCAATCTCACCAAGAATCTTATTAATCTCTTCGGCCAGTTGTTTGCGGGCCATAAGACCTATGGCTACGCTCCTCATCTCAGCCTGATTTAAGGAAGCACAAAGCTGGTCTATCCTTTGATTAGCTTGCTTCAACGTTTCATCCTGAGACGAGGCCAGACCGCGATGGTAGCTAACTTGACCCTCCAGTTGAACTACCTTAGCCTGAGCTTCGGCAAACTTTCCATCTGCAGCTTTAAGTTGTACTTGGAGCTCTGCGAACAGTAAAAGAAAACAATGAGTTATGACAGATACAATACAAAGCACACTCGATGACGAAGACGTATACCTTCACAATGATCAACCGCGGAATCCCTCGCTTCTGCGGCATAATCGTATTCATTTGATAACTTATCATAATCTACCTGCAGCAGATTATGAGCATACTGACTTGCGCTCAGATCATTTCGAAGCATCGAGCCCGAATGACGATGTCGATTAACCTCATCATCCTTCAATTCCAATCCCTTGTTGAGACGATACATAGTCACCTCTAAGTCTCTCTCACGTTCAACCTGGCGAGCCACATCAGCTCGGGACGCGGACAGAGCACTACTGAGAGAACTACATTCCGCCCTAGCATCATCTCTCTCCTTGGCCAAACGCTGCATGTAAGCCCGCACATCCGAGGGATGAGAAGACCGCGCTTGCCGCAGCTCGCCTTCCAGAACATTAAGTTTAATTTCTAAGGAGGAAATCTGCCCGCGGGCTTGCTCAAGGTTATCCTGTGTCCATAAAAGAGCCCCGTTGAATAAATGGCGGTCATGGTTATTTCGATTTTGCAAATCTACCAAGCAATACTTTTTCTTACGCCACTCTTCGACCATCGCATTATGAATATCCGCGCGGGCATTCCATTTAGCCGACTCACTCTTAAGTTTTTCAACTAACTCAAAGAATGCGACCCTTTTGACGAGCCCTCTCACCCGAAGCCACAACAATTCAGGGATTCCACCCACCGAAGATAGTACAAATGAGGAGGGAAGAAAGAGAAAACTCAGAATAAATAAGGAGCAGGAAACTACCAAAGAAGAGGGAGCGCAGACCTGAAATGGATGAGGAATTTTCCTCAGCAACAGCTAACTTGGCCTTAACCAGAGCCAAGTCAGAACGTAGCTGAGCCTCCTCCGTACCCTGCTGCTCCTTACGCTTGAGCAAACCCTTTAGCTCGGTTATTTCTTCATCCTTAGCAGAGACCGCAGCTTCAACGCCCGTAAGCGTCTCTTCACAATGCCGGAGCTTCCCTTCTAGCTTGAGAGACTTAGCTTTGAAGAGCCGGTAAAGATGGTGGTTACAATATTCACTCCTCATCATCTATCAATCAAAAAGGGAAATTAGTTCACAACACATTTAAGCAAAATCAGGGGTAGAAAGAGCAGGACAAACCTCCAATAACCGTTGCTGGGGGTAACTGTACTGATACCCATCAGCAATAGCCATCATATCAGCAACGGTAGGGGGAGGATCCACCACAAGATCAAGCCCGCTAGTTACGAGATTTTTACCCCATCCTCGATCTACCGCCTCCTCAGGGGTTAACTCCATGTACCTACGAGTAAAAGCATCCGAACTTTTTTCCTCTTCAATCACGGGGGCAGGATGAGGAACAACCAGCAAGTTTTTCTTTCGCAGCCATGCTAAAATAGCATCATCGCCATCCGCCGCTAAGGATCGCGAGAAATCATCTAATGGAGAGTCCGAGGTATTCCCTCCATGAGCAACACCAACATTACCTTGCACCAAGGCACCACCAACAGCGGAGGAGGTACCAGCAAAATCCTCGGAGGGCACCACCAAAACCCCAGCATCCGACTCCGCTTGGATGGGCCACCAACGCAGCTATCCTCGAGAACACTCCAATCATCACCAGCTGGAAGCAGAGTGAAGTCCGAAACAAGCCCCATAACCGTGGACATGTCAAATGACTGTTCCCCAGATAAAACCTTACCAAAGGAGAACTCATAACAAGCACCCCCATCCTTATCACCACTACTAAGAACAAGTCCCTTACCTTTATCTATCACATTCACACCGGACTTAGTAACCCCCCCGGTATGATTTCCACCACCACCAATACCACCAGCATCCGAATCACCTATACCACCACCAGTAACAGTGGCAGGGTCACCTTGACCACCACCAGTGGCCGAATCACCTTGACCACCACAGGTGGCCGAATCACCTTGACCACCACCAATACCACCAGCATTCGAATCACCTATACCACCACCAGTAACAGTGGCAGGGTCACCTTGACCACCACCAGTGGCCGAATCACCTTGACCACCACAGGTGGCCGAATCACCTTGACCACCACCAATGGCCGGGTCATCTTGACCACCACCGGTAGCCGAATCACCTAGACCACCGCCAGTGGCTGGATCACCCTGACCACCACTAACAGTCGGATCACCCTGACCACCACCAGTGGCCGGACCATCACCTCCACCGTCAACTGCCCGATCACCATCACCTTCTTGAACAGGCGGAGAAGTCTCAATCCGCTCTTCCCTATCGGAAGAATCCTCATCGCCACACACGGGACTATTTACATCTTCGAAATGAGAGGAACCCTCGGTGGGAGAATTCGATGATTGCTTGGGATTAATCTTCTTACCTCTACACACCTACAACACGTAATGATAAAAGAACCATTGCCATCACCTTTCCTTGGCATAATAAACATTATTTAAGAAAACGTAGGGGCATACATACGAAGAAAACAAACGACGCACCTTAACAACATCAGTATTCCGCGGAGGAAGATTAGCATCGTGGACATCTTCATCTTCCGCATCATCAACATCACGGCTATAAACAAAATCCATACCGGCAAAACTCATCCGCCGGGCAATAATGAGCGTAACGAGCGGGAGAAACTTCGCGAGGAAGACTGTCAACGTGGGCGCCAACCACGGGGACCAGGGACCCAACCATAGGCCCACGGGCCAATAATTTCAAGAACAGGAGCAGACCACTCATAGTCGTGATCACGCTTGATTCTCTCCTCGGCGGGAATAGGAAGACCTTCGGCACCAGGAATCCTCGCCATCTTGGAATCACTGACCTCGCTCAAAAGGCGAACTTCTCCCTTAACAGAAGTAATGTTCCGTAGACTCACAGACCACGGCTTACGAGTATTCCTGTTAACATAATCTCCAAAGGATTTGTTGAAATTCTCGGAGTATACCACCCTTTATCCTTTTCTAACCTAGGGGCATAGCAAGTCATCATCGTTTTCCCCTTACTACGAAGATAGCATTCACGAAGATGGCGAAGATAGTTTCCTGTCAACTGTTGCACCCCGCGATTATGACTTTTCTTGGCAGTATCGCGGCTAGACAGGACCCGGTAATAGAAATCATCACCAGCTTTATACAGGGGTAGCATCAAACCGGCCTCGAAAGCACCCACGGTGGTCAGCAAATGAAAGGCATCGTACTTGTAATTGGTAACCATCTCGTAAGTTATGTCTTTATCAGCGGCATAAAAACGAACCTGAAAATGCTGAAGACCGTGCTTCACCTTGAAGGCCTCGAGATCAATGTGTCGAAAGGTAAACTTCTTATTACCCGAGAGATAAAGGACGGAAAGTAACAAGCAGAGTCTTCCTCGAAACCTTCTTCCGTAGCATCCTCCACGAACCCACAAACCTTCCTCTTAGGAGGAACCAAGTCTCCCGAAGACTCTATCTCCGTAGCCTTTCTTTTCGAAGTAAGAGTCTTGGTCGACTTACTTGAACTAGGCAAAGGTGGGTTAGTCCGCGTTGGAGGCTGAGTGCGGAGGGGCTGCACATCCAAAGGTTCATTGCGAGGATTCGGCTGCTTCTTAGAGACCCACCTCTAGAACGAGTCACGGCATATCTGGATCCTCTGCGGAGGATCACCCCTTCGGGAGTGAAGGCCTTTGACCGGAGGATGAGGATGTTCGTCCATCCCGAAGATTACCCCAGGGGTAGGTGGGGCGAAGCTCCGCCTTACGTTGGGATCACTCCGGGAGATCGATGAGGACTTGACGGGGGAGTCTGATAGGGAACCCGCGGATGATCGGACATGTCTGCGGGCACAAACACGAATAGGAACTCAAATCAGAGGCAAGGAAGATCAAAAATCGAGAAAATCTCAAGAACAGCAGTGCAAAAGAAGAAAACCCTAAACTTCATCTAAACAGTTGCCTAAACTTTCAGATCATTATCCGAACTCAAAAGAAGAAATAAAATCAAAGCATGGCCAACGGAACGCCCAACTCAATAACGTCGACTCTCAAAACCCAGGGTACATGTAAATTTGAACTCATCATCAACGAATCACCAGAAGGTCAGAAACTCGACAAGCTTAAGCAGGGTGATTAAACGAAATAAAAGGTCATACCTGAATCACGAAGAATCAATCAACAGCAGCAACGAAGAAGAAGCAACAAGTAACAACCACAATAGCAGCAACCACGACAACCACAGTAGCAGCAGCAGCAGCAGCGATGGTGTCAGAGAAAGTTAAGAAGATGAAGACAAGAACAAAGAATAAAACAGAGAATGTGAATTAAAGTCACATTCTCTCACTTTTCTCCTTTTTATATAGAACCAGAAGAAACCGTCCACTACCCAAAGGGCAGTTATGGCCGGACATGTAAAACGTGCACAATAATTACGGGTAGCACCTTTTTAGGAGAAGTTATGAGGAGATAAAAACGTACCACACGGTTCTTCTTCCAACAAAAGCCAAACGCCCAGTCGCAAGAAGAGGGGCAAATTGTAAGTACACTTATTTATCTCCATTGCCACGTGTACTAACAGAGTCCACGTGGAGGCCATTACCCAAAGGATGACACATGGGGGCATCCGTGGCACTTAGGCAACGTGCCATCTGTCAAGACCAACGGTCAGAAATGAAGGAGCACCCGAGATAAGTAGACCCGCGTAGCACCAAGGGATGGCTTTAACCCATCACGAGGTAAGGTATGATCAACGGTCAGAGGTAGTCCAACTGACACAGACGTGACAAGAGGACTGACACCACTCGGCGCGGACTGGACCGCTCCAACCACCCGCATTTAATGCGGCTCAGAGGACACGTGTCGGGCGACCAACGGAGGAAACGAGGGTTGACATAGAAGTTCGCGGACCCAGTAGAAGCCGGGATACAGTATAAGCCGCGGGGTGACATAGAAAGCCGCGGACCACGCACAGAGTACGATAAGATAAGATCTCAGCAACTCATTGTCAGTGGACCCACCCAATCTAGCTATAAATATGTATACCCCCTCCACTGAGAGGGGGATCAAAAGAAAGAGAGGAGAGAGAATAGGGAGAAGTAAGTGAGTTTTAGCTCAAGTATTCGATGATCACAAGATCTGGTGATCATTATTGTAACTGTTTATCTTATAGTGAATCTCCTCAGACCCGTGGATGTAGGCCTTAGTGCTGAACCACGTATATCGTTGTCTCTTTTATCTTTTGCACCGATAGTTCACATATGTACTCATATCTCAGATCTATTGCCTTGGGGAATGATGACGAGATCATGACAAACCATAGGGGTTTGGAATCTATGAGTTATCGTCCACCTAGGGATATTATACACTTCACACACCTCAGTACACGTATTCAGTTCTTATTAGATTGTTTGTGATCACGTGGAACCGACACCCGATTTGCGTGCTCACACGATTAGTACTGCATTTGTCACCTCGTTCTATGTAATCAAGGAACCAAATAGTTGTAAATAAATTTAAATGATCCAAGAGGTTATGCAAGTCTGAACTGACTGATCAACCACTAGGAGTGAGGAGTCTAAAGGGAACTGCTGAGACTACTGACCCCAAGAGGCCGTTATTTTACAAAATAGAAATGAGGATAGACCTTAGACATGTCTTGCGCGCGTTGGACATATCACATCACTCTTCTAGTTTTATTGCCATATCAGGAACTTGTTCATTTAAATCTTGATCATGGTTCTCCTCCCGGTGCAGTTGCTCCGGTACATCTGACACCATAGCGCTCTTCTCTTCTTTTTTCCATTTGAGTTCATCTTTAAGAGTGGTGATGATGTCTCCTTCCAAGTCGGAGATTCTTTTGACAAGAGCTTCTTTCTCGGCCCTCTCTTGATCCCGTTCCTTGGAGCTATGGAGGGGCAAGTTTATCCTCTCATGTGACCAAAAATATGTACCTGGATGTGTGCTATGATCCCAGTTGACCACCAAACCTTGAAAGTTTATAGCCTTGGTATTCTTTTTCAGATAAACAAAAAATTCATCAAAATAGCTCTTATTATCATCGTACAACGAAGAGAGATGCTTATTGATATCCAACACTTCATTGCCATACTCGGTGAAATCTTCATCAGCAAGAGGAGTACCGAATTTTTGCTTATTCCTTCTCACATAATACTTAGATCTAGAATTCCAGTAATACATAAACAACTGAGGATCAGACAGCCACGACATAATCACTACGAGGGAAGGGGAGATATATCAAGCTTATGAAGAAGAAATTAAAAGAAATGATGAGATCTAGAGCATATAAAATTTTGCTACCTTCACCTAGCACACCCCAGTATTTATGTAGAACCAATTGAGACCGAGTTAGCAAGACGTGCCAAGCACAACTTGTTATTCTCGCCGAGTCGCTGACCCTGTATTTTTGCGTGGTTAAGACGTATATGCAGGTACAGCTCACACATCAACATAAAAAATAATCTACTTACACACCGTCAATTATTAAGAGAATCAATTAATTATTGGTTTGCTTATTATGTGCCGGCTCCAAATCTCTAGTACATTTACTAAGATAATTTATTTTTTTTTCAGGATAAATTTGTTTCCAGTAAAAGTACAGTATTTTGATCTTCTTACCTCAAGTTATGAACCCCATTTTTCTTCCAAGAAGGCAAACAGGTGACACAACTGAATCAAGATGTTCCAATTTGAATCTCATAAATCCAAGCTAGAAGTACTTGGGGATGGACTAGAGGTGGGATTTGGGTTGGTTGGTCGGGTTGGAAGGCTTGGCCAAGGCAGACCCGAGGTAGAAATTTTTTATCCAGATTGTCCATGGAACCCGTGGAACCCGTGGAGGTGCTGCCCAAGTCCCGCCCAAGTTATATTCCTCGGGTTCCTCGGGTTGACCCATGCTAATACTTTACAACATAAAAATTGTGGATATAGAATGGGGTTAGTTAGTAGACTCATATATATATACACACACATATAAACCCTAATGACCTTAATTTAAGTCTTAAATTTTTTTATTAATGTGATAATAACAAATTTTAGTAATTATAAGATTTGATTATTGTATTTAGCTTAAATTTCCAAATAAATTATGATTATTGACAATAATATAAATTTTTTTCATATTGAATTAATAATGAGATAGATATGATTTATATTTTCATTATTAGGTTTGAAGATAATGGCTAAAATTGCTTTTAATAGATAATACTACCAATTATAAAAATAGCTTATATAATTATATTATATAGTTCCTCGGGTTGGGTGGGTTGCTCGGGTTAGAAATATTTGTGCCCATGCTTGCCCAAGTTTAACTCGGGTTTATTAAAATTGTACCCGAGCTTGCCAAACTTTTAAAATACATTGCATATGCCCGCCCAACGTTCGGGTTGGGCATGGGTTGGGTGGGTTGACCCAACCCAAGTCCCACCCCTAGGATGGACCAACTTGGTGGAGAAATTTTGACCTGTATCTTCTTGCACTTGCCATTCTCTTTTGAACTAGAAGTAATAGATTCTAGAAAAACTGTTCGATATTTTCAATATCTTAGAAAATAAAATGGTTTTCTGTTTTGGTTTGCCGCTATGACGGGGAAGTGTTCTGTGTTGGATAAACACAATGGATGTTAGTTGGAGATGAAGAGACACCTTTAATAGGTGTGATGGTTCATAAAAGACAACCATTCCCAATAGACACCTTATGTGTCTTTTGGAAGTGAAGAGGCATCTCCAATAGGCATGAATATCCCTATAAGTAGTGAAGGTATTCTCCCATTTTGCAATAATGAATTCAACCTGTTTTCTCTCCATCTAAAGCATCATCAGAATTCTTTCTAGTGTGTTCTTGATTGGGTCAAGGGTGCAAACCTTGAATCCAATTTCTCTGTTGTAGGGCTTTCATTGTATCCTGAAGGCATTATTTCGCATACCTGTTGCAATCGCCAATTGATATTAGGAGGGTAGAAATAATCGTCTAAAAGAAATCTTATGAGCCTTGAAAGTTTTGGAGTACAACAATTTCTTTTGTGTTCATTTCATCCTCTGTTTTTACCCAATTTTTCCAACAGTTTTAGACGATTAGTTTCCTAACAATGGAGGATGAAAATTCGAAAACAGATTTTTGAAGTCAAGAGTCAGAGTCAATTAAGAGCACAGTAATTGTCAACATTCGCTGGCCTAAAAGTATTGTAGTGCTACTTACTATAAGGCGTGATCGTTGTATCTTGGAAGGCAACATCCGTAGAACCGTGAGCACCGTATGCGGGGATGAATTGTCTTTAAGGAAAGAGGATTACCTTGCCTCGATCAACCAATCTGATAAGTCTTTCAAACTCTCTTCTTGTTAGTATTTTGTCTGTAGCAAGAAAATGATTTCCGAGAAACCGAAACCGCGTAATATTCCAACGATCTTAAAGAAAATTCATTTCTTTGTATTTTCAGTTTCTTAGAATCATTGTGTGGTAGACGCCTTTTGATGTGATTATGCGATTAGTTATGCATATTCATTTACTGGAAAGTATTGGGTTGATATCCTCTTGTTGCCATGTACTAATTATTTTGAACATTAGAATTACATGCATGAAATGTTGGTTTATATCTTTCCCCATTAAACTTTATGTTCTCGTTTGGATTTAGTTACTGTTTTGATCTTTACTAACCGTTTGGGATTAATTAGTTACAGGTATATGAGCTTTGAAATGAAATATGAACAGTCGTGTCTGTTCAAAACGAAACATTTCAAAACCCCACCATTTCAAACCAAATCGAGACATGTATGTTTGACCGTTATATTGTGGACGGTTCGGTCGTCTCTTGATTATAATTTTGGATGGAAAAGGTATTTCTTGTTTCTACTGTAGGACCCGACCATTCAAAGTGAATGGAAAGTTTGTATGAAGATGGTTCAGTGAGATGCTTGTGATATGCTTTTGGACTGAAAGATGCATGTATCATCAATGGAGCCTTTTTATAGCGGGATTCAAATGGCTTCCTGATGACGGTGAGTGGTGGATAGATAGCAAAAGTTTATTGCTAGGGAAACTGCTGACCAAACAGATAAGTAATTTTAATTTAGTTTTACTTGTTAAGATTCCAGATCCTGTATTAAATTACTCCTTTGAATCAAATCCATTTTGTGGATTCAAGACCGGTATATAGTAAGATACTTCCTTTCATGGAATCTTATTTCCATGGTGTCATGACTATTAAAGATAATCATGAAATGTGGAGAAGAAGTATTTTGAACGGTTCTAATATGACATTGAGTCACAGGGTTGCATTGATGATTTGTACATTAAATCATCCCTTTTTCAAAGAAATGAAACGGCATGAAGCCATGGACTATTCAGTGCGCAGTTAGGTCTTTGAATCTCTTTTGAATCCCGATGGATTAAGAGAATAAGAGATATATCACTTTTAGCAGTTAAAAGTGACCCAAATCCAAAAGGATGGTACCCATACCAGTGAGTTGGATTTGAAGTTTTTTATTTCTATCTAGAAATGTTATGCGCCGTGTTTCGGCAGAAATTGACACATGCGATACTTGATACAAATAAAGGAAGTGTCGTTCAATGACACAGTTTTGGTCGCGTGACAATATAGGAGTATTGTCATGAATGCTCTATAATTAGAGAACCAATAGAGATCACCAATGATTGTTTAGGCAACAATTTTATGGTACGGATATAATCCCTGCGATAGGAATTATAAATTTTGAAGTCTGAAACCGTCGTGCATTACATGAGCATAATTCTTGTGATAAGAATTATAGGTTCCAAATTTTGGAAATTGGCGTGTCTTAAATGACATCGAAAACATGGAATACCGGTGAATATGTTAACATATTGGAAGATTGAGCGGCCGACCAAATATCCAACGATGAGGTGTTCCGACATTACCGATGCATAAATAATGAACATTTGCATTACATAATGTAAAATGTTAAATAGACATTGTCTATGTTTTTGGGTATAAATTTGTAGAGGATTGGGCATGAGTAGAGGAGTTACTCATTGTAATAATGTGCTTGTTAAAATAGCAAGCAAGTTGCCTACAAATTTTATATGCCTCTAGTGTATGCAAGTCTATAATGACTTTCTTGTGAATTAACCTTAAATGTTAATTAGGATCACTAGAGAAGTTACATTTATTTTGTAAAATTAAATAGGAACATTTTTAATAATGTTGTCAAAATTGATTGCATAAATGGATGCAATTAATGAGGAAGAATGGCTTAGAACCTAACTTGTAGATATCCCATTTTTGGAAGAAGCCATCTCAAACGGTCTTGATTAATTGTGAATCAGGCTATGATCTATAACGTCTCTTAAAGACTTATAATGAAAAGTCAAGACATGCAAGTCTTGGACATTGAACGGTAAGTCATTTAATCAAGAAGGGAGTAATTGCAGTTAGCCATTGAAACGGAGAAAAACTTGGCAGACATATTTATGGAAAGTCTCCCAAAGGAAATATTTTCAATGAAGTATAAAGAAATGGGACTAAGGTCTGTGAAGGAAGGTTGATCTCCATAGCTTGAAAACCCAACCTATGTTTTGAAAAAGATAAACAAGGTTCAATGTGGTACCAACAAGTTATGGATGTTGTTGGTGCAAAATTAATCACCCCAACAATCTTCGAGATGTATATATGATGATCGAATCGCCGCCGTTGATTAGATTCTCCAAAGAATTATTGATTGAAAATGGTGGGGGTACCTGCAAAGACACTCCGATGCTAAAATCAACAAGAGTTCTATGCAAGTAGGTTGTTAAGAAAAGGAATAGAGATTGTCTACCTTTTGTGCTGAGATTTAGTCTCTATATATAGGCAGAAATATAGATGTAGCTTTAGGGTTTTGATAGTTATCCTAATAACTTCCCTCATCTGTATAAATCTCAAATAACATCCAAATTCATGATAAACCCTAATATTTATCATAATCCTCATTTATCTTAAATAATAATTATCTTGAATAATAATTATAAATATTTAAGATAATTATCCTCTTTTATTTAGGATCCTGCATTTATCTTAAATAATATTAATAATTATAAATAAATAATTATTCAAGACTCTTGGGCTTCAATAATAAGCCTTGCGGGTTTCCATAATAAACCCACTGGTTTCCCTAACAACCCCAATCCAGGCTTCCATAATAAGCCATGCGGGTTTCCACAATAAACCCACCGGTTTCCACAATAAACCGGATTAGGCTTCCATAATAAGCCATGCGGGTTTCCACAATAAACCCACCGGTTTCCACAATAAACCGGTTAGGCTTCCATAATAAGCCATGCGGGTTTCCACAATAAACCCACCGGTTTCCACAATAAACCGGGTTAGGCTTCCATAATAAGCCATGCGGGTTTCCACAATAAACCGGGTTAGGCTTCCATAATAAGCCATGCAGGTTTCCACAATAAACCCACCGGTTTCCACAATAAACCGTATTGTACCGACATCAAATAGCTTGTGCGGTACACACATACACTATTTTAATAGGGTACAAACATCTCCCTCTCTTAATTCTCAACTTGTTGATGGATTAAGAAAATCAATAAAACTAACCTTCTCGGGTCGTTCAAATTCGTCATATGTTGCTTATCCGATAACCTTTTGTGGCCTTGGCCAGCATGTTGTGTGGCCTCGCCCCGAGCTCGGCTTGATAATTCAAAGTACCAAAAATGTACTTAACCATCTCAAATCACCAAACATGTTCAAAGTACCAATAATGTACTTAAACTCCATATAGTAATTACCCAAATGCCAAACAGATCGGCATGTTATGTTCTCTTGCTCTTCCATTAGCTAACATATGACCTAAGTGTTGGTCTTGTAAATCTTCTTTAATTTCATCTCCCACCCTTATGGTGAATGAAGCGTTTCCTTGGTTTTTCTCTTTGATAGAAAAACACTCCAATTTATCTCTTTAATAGAAAAATTATTTGGATTAAATTAATAAATCAACTTCAACTTTGAGAACATACCTCACTTCGAATGCAGGTTGCTCCCGTAACTTCTAGGCACATTGGTTGCCAATTTGCTCCCGTACTGGCCTATAATTTGCCGACTCAATGCTCGTGTGTCTGCGAATATTGAATGTATGACAATTTCTGGTGTACAGGTTGACTGTCTCTAGCTTTTCGTCAAACATTTCCTTTCTTTCGCTCCACCTCGCTTTTCTTTTTTTAGCTTCAGCTTTTATTGAAACACTTCTTCTTCTCTTTCTCTTTATTAGAAAGACATCGCAACAATTTCCATAATAACCAAAATGTTTCGCCTTTGCCTTTCTCTCCCAAAGCGTCCGTTCGTCCAACCCTAGCCGCCCTCATTGCTTGAATTGATACTTGAAAAAGATGTCTTCTATTTTTGAATTCTTAAAACAAGTTGCCTTTGATTGCATGCTTGGTGACACTTTAGCCGCCCCCGATATCTGTAGAGATATTCCTAAGTAGAAAAGACGCCCCCATGTGAAGCAGAAACTAGATCTATTATATCCGTTCCTCACTTGCTAGACGGCTCTGGGCTTATGATCACATATCTTTTCCGTTGTCATCTTATTTCTGGTTCCATCATGATTTTACATTTTGAAATTGCCTCAAAATGTTGTCGTGGTGTGGCGTGTCCTTCGATTCCAAACCCTTTCATTGCACGTTACCACTTTGCTTTCTTTTATTTCTCAGCTCTCCAATACGTATCGGCCCTGTCATACATATCTTCGAGGGTTCCGACTGATTGAATCGTCAGGGAATCGTCAGGGAATTGTATACCCCAAACTCGCCGTAAAGCAAAGCATCCTTGTATTACAAGACTGGCATCAACCTTTCCAACTTCAATAACTTGTTGACGAAATCTTCACGTTAAGTCTACAACACTCCTTTGTTTCTTTTAGTAAGAAAAATAGGTGGTTGCTCCTATGAGATTGTAACCGCCGCCTGCCGAACTAAGCTCTGGCTGCGAAAATTGAGCATGTTGCTCTGCAATATGCGTTCCCCTTAGCAGAAAAGTTTGAGCTGCCGCGAAAAGAGGCGTGCTATGAACTATTTCTTGCAGAGCCTACAAGTGTTTGCAGATCCAATGATGTATACAAAAGTACATAGGTTTAAGCGTTGTTGGGCTATCTTCTTGTATCGATCTCATATTGCTTTGGAACTTTGGTTTCCTTTCGAGCAAGTTGTAAAGAATTGCACGGTAAAAGAAGCCCGTCTTGTCTCCCTTATGCAGTTGGCTTCGACCGCCCAAACAAAGTAATAAGGTACTACTTATTTCCTTCGTTACTCCTTGTTGGTGGTATACATGGTGAGTGGTGTGTTAAACCACAGCTGCTTCGACTGAAATTTAAAGTGAGAACTTTGTTCGCGTTCTTGTTATCTCCTCGCCAACAGCTGATTTCGCAGGTCTCTAGCCTTTGGTGATCCCAACATGTTATTAACGACAAGTCTACTCAGTGACAAGTTCGAGGAACAACTTCCACCAAAATACTTAGGAAGCACGCTTTGAATCCTTCATGTCTCGGTGCTGGTGCTCCCGCTTTGGATGTTAACTTGCATTAATCCCCATCATGTGGCCGAGGCCTGAGAGTACAAGTATACAAGATGTTATTCACCATTTTCGAATGTAGAACAACAGCACTTTCCCCTCTCGGTTGCATTGTGATGATTATTATTGGAGGTATATATAACGATCATAATAGCTATCGTCATGGTGATCTCGACTTTGATAATCTTTTCCGACATCCTCATCTCTTCTTGCGTCATTTTGATTGAGTCGACCATCGCCAAGAACTTCGTCCCTTCTGCGTGAGTTGTCTCGTTCTCGATGAGTACGACGGTTTGACCAATCACTTCTGAAATGCGGGATAGCTGCTTCTTCAAGCTCCTTTCTTTTCTCTAATGCAATTTTGAATCGTTTGTTCTCCCTTTCCAACTCCTGGAAATGCTCACGTAACGTCAAGTCGATAGGAGTCACCTGCGGATTATTAACTTGTACACCTGGTGGGTTAATTTTTGCAGCTGGTGGGTGAGTCCACACTCCTCTATTAGCAATGTCCTCTTGACGAAGTTGTTGGATGCTTGGGTGTTGACTTTGAGTCCCTCGTTGACGATTGATGTTTTCGCTAATGGTCCGGGGAGGCGATCTATGCAAGTGCAGACTGTTTCCCCTGAGACTTGGAGTGATCTCTCAGAACGAGCGCCTGATGCTGTTGATGAAACTGACGTTTCCATAATAATAAGCCAAATGGGCTTCAATAATAAGCCAACTGGCTTCCAAAATAAGCCAACTAGGCTTCTTTAATAAGCCTTGGGTTTCTTTAATAAACCTATTGGGCTTCCAAAATAAGCCAACTGGGCTTCTATAATAAGCCATGTGGGTTTCTTTAATAAACCGACGGGTTTTCATAATAAACCAAACGGGTTTCTCCAATAAACCATGTTTCACCGATATTGAATAGCTTGTGCGGTACAAACGTGTACCATTTAAATGGGGGTACAAACATCGCCCCCTCTTAATTCTCAACTTGAGTTGAGATGGATTAAGAACAAAACAATATTAGCTTTCTCCAATAAGATATGACCAAGGATGTCTTGCTTCAATATCCACATACCAAAATATTTCACATCTGAAATATTATGCACGTCTTTTTAGTGTTCCACGTCCCTATCACGTGAGAGACCAAAAATATTTCCCAAAATATTTTGTTGAGTGATGTTTTTATGTCGAGGGCCACGTGTCTATATAAAAACTTATAGTTTAAAAGAATATGCGGACTTACTTGCCATTTCGCATGAATTCTTGAAAATTGCAACTCCAAAGTCCTTCTACATACGCTTTTTGTTTGATGACGATTGTCCCATAACGACCGGTAGAGTGCTGATATTGGTGGACAGAATGGAACGCCTTTCTCTTTTCTGTCGGCCAATACCATTTGAAGTTTTTTTTTTTTTTTTTTTTTTTTTTTTTTTTTTTTTGCCGCAGTGCTAACCCGTCATAACAGAATAATCATCTCTTTCTACCTTAGAGTTTCATTCTTTACTGGATTTAATTTCCAAAAAGAAAACGACGTATAAAATCGTAATAGATTCCCCTTTGCGCTTATCCTTGCCCCTTTTGGACTTTAACTCTTAGCTAAACTCAAAATCTCCGAATTTGCTTCTCGCACAATGACCTAAAATTTGTCTTAAATAACATTGGATGTGCTTTCTTCATAAACTCACATTAGCGCTTGTCTTTTTCTTGTTTTGGCTGATATATCTCTCAAGTAAGTCTCTGCTCTGTTTTTTTCTTCTATTTTCCTTCTTCTCTACAGGTCCCACTTCATTAGTTAATGTCTTAGCCAATAATTAACGTCAGTTGCTCTTTGCTTCCTTAAGCTCCACTTTTCGTCTTTGCTAACTGTTGTAACAAACGAAGGCTTTCCCTTTTCTACGAACTGGACAACTTCATTCAGTCCTTAGCCAAGCGGGAAAGAGTCCTGGGACTTGCTTTGCAGAATTATCAACAAGAAAAGGACAAGCTTAAACATCATCTCGAGGTCCTCAAGACTAGAAAACTTGAGGTTAACGATGCCTTGAGAACATCGCTATCGTACGGATGGCATGTTGATGATTCTTCCAGTGATGAAGAACCATACGACCCTGAGGAGTAATTGACCCTTTTAGAAATTCTTTCTCCATTCTCTGTAGGCTTGTTTACCTGAAGGATTTCCGGTAGATGGATCAACGTCCTTCTCAAGTCGATTTGCTCCCGAGGAATTCATGTGTTATTCTTTTCTTTTTTGTTGGTTTAACAACTTTTCTTATGCGACGATTCTGAAACTTATCTTTAACAACTTTCCGGATCGCAACGTTCTGGAAAGTCCTCCGAAAAAGTTGTTAACTTACTGCAACTTTCTGGATCGTAACGTTCTTGAACCTTCTGCAACTTTTCCCGAAAACGTTGTTAGATTTCTGCAACTCTGGATCTTCCGCAACTTTCTGAAAAGTTCAGGAACTTTTTGCAACTCTGGATCTTCCGCAACTTTCTGAAAAGTTCAGAAACTTTCTGCAACTTTTCTGTTCACGATCGCTTGGGAGCAACTTCTATTACTTGGAGAACACAATCTTTTCTCGTTGTCCCCTTAGTCGGCGCCAAAAGATGTTGGTGCAAAATTAATCACCCCAACAATCTTCGAGATGTATATATGATGATCGAATCGCCGCCGTTGATTAGATTCTCCAAAGAATTATTGATTGAAAATGGTGGGGGTACCTGCAAAGACACTCCGATGCTAAAATCAACAAGAGTTCTATGCAAGTAGGTTGTTAAGAAAAGGAATAGAGATTGTCTACCTTTTGTGCTGAGATTTAGTCTCTATATATAGGCAGAAATATAGATGTAGCTTTAGGGTTTTGATAGTTATCCTAATAACTTCCCTCATCTGTATAAATCTCAAATAACATCCAAATTCATGATAAACCCTAATATTTATCATAATCCTCATTTATCTTAAATAATAATTATCTTGAATAATAATTATAAATATTTAAGATAATTATCCTCTTTTATTTAGGATCCTGCATTTATCTTAAATAATATTAATAATTATAAATAAATAATTATTCAAGACTCTTGGGCTTCAATAATAAGCCTTGGGGTTTCCATAATAAACCCACTGGTTTCCCTAGCAACCCCAATCCAGCTTCCATAATAAGCCATGCGGGTTTCCACAATAAACCGGATTAGGCTTCCATAATAAGCCATGCGGGTTTCCACAATAAACCCACCGGTTTCCACAATAAACCGGGTTAGGCTTCCATAATAAGCCATGCGGGTTTCCACAATAAACCCACCGGTTTCCACAATAAACCGGGTTAGGCTTCCATAATAAGCCATGCGGGTTTCCACAATAAACCGGGTTAGGCTTCCATAATAAGCCATGCGGGTTTCCACAATAAACCCACCGGTTTCCACAATAAACCGTATTGTCACCGATTATCAAATAGCTTGTGCGGTACGCACATACACTATTTTAATAGGGTACAAACAGATGTAGATTATGGAGCACTAATATAAAACTTCCCATTTCTAATTAGTGCTGGGTTTTTTTCTTGCAAGAAAATAGGATGGATGTAAATCCTTAATAAGTCTAACTTTTATCACAAGGTGTCTCGCAGAAACACCTTCGAGACTTACCTATATGAGTATGGAAATCGGTAGTTTCCTAAGAGAAGAAGACCGTTCTCTAAAGAAGACTCATGAATCAAGGATATAAGCACAAGGCCATTAACGTGCTTGGCTACGTAACACATGATTTATGAAATCAATATGTGTGGAGACTCGGTTTTATCATAAGGGATACTTGGTTCAAGACTGGTTTCACCATAGAATCTCGATAAGGCTTTGAGTTTCTTACACTAAGTGAAGGTTCAAATCCAAAAGATACCTATCATTTATGTGTTGATTTCAACGATGATGCTTAGTCTCAATTGTGCTTGAACTACGTTGGCTTGATCCCACTCGGGTGCGTAGGCGCCTCTTCTGATGATGCACCCACTCGATTTAAAAGTTTTGTTTTATTTTTATTTTCATGTTTTGGTTATTGAGAATAGGGGGAGATTGTTGGATATTTTCAATATCTTAGAAAAATAAAATGGTTTTCTGTTTTGGTTTGCCGCTATGACGGGGAAGTGTTCTGTGTTGGATAAACACAATGGATGTTAGTTGGAGATGAAGAGACACCTTTAATAGGTGTGATGGTTCATAAAAGACAACCATTCCCAATAGACACCTTATGTGTCTTTTGGAAGTGAAGAGGCATCTCCAATAGGCATGAATATCCCTATAAGTAGTGAAGGTATTCTCCCATTTTACGATAATGAATTCAACCTGTTTTCTCTCCATCTAAAGCATCATCAGAATTCTTTCTAGTGTGTTCTTGATTGGGTCAAGGGGTGCAAACCTTGAATCCAATTTCTCTGTTGTAGGGCTTTCATTGTATCCTGAAGGCATTATTTCGCATACCTGTTGCAATCGCCAATTGATATTGGGAGGGTAAAAATAATCGTCTAAAAGAAATCTTATGAGCCTTGAAAGTTTTGGAGTACAACAATTTCTTTTGTGTTCATTTCATCCTCTGTTTTTACCCAATTTTTCCAACAAAAACGTGATGTGGACACCATAACTGATAGTCCATACCAACTGGCTCAAATAAGCTTTATATTTGTTCATCACTTCACTCACTAGATTTAACACTAACTTTAATTCCTTATTGTGCGAGTGGTTCATCACATTCTGATCTCTAATATTTGGTTATTCATCACATTCTCTAAATCTTTTGTTACTTCCAACGTATAGACATCCTCTGAAGTTTGTATCCATGACGGTCCTAGTTCCTTGGTGCGATCCTTCTATGCACGTCATTATTGTCGGCTCTATTTTTGCTGCTATATGGATGCTCCCGCTAAAGAGAAGAATGATGATACAAGTACAACAAAATGTCCGACTAATAGGAGAGCTTCTTGGTTTCTCACCCTAACGAAGAAAATGGAAACATTCGTGCAGAGTGGACACAACTTAGTCATCATCTATTTCATGGTATGTACGGCCTAACATTTTCATACTCCAAACCTAACCTATATTTCTGCATATAGCTAGGCACTGTATTGTTGGCACAAGAATGTTGTGAAGAACCCCAAGAAACATGTTGTGAACACATAGATTAAGATGGCTTCCAAGTGTTCACAAACAATATTTGCATTTGTAAATAAGAACGTTGTAAGAAATAAACAGGTATGAAATAGTACTAAACACGATGACTCATCGAATCAGAGTCTTCGGACTCGTCATTGTCTAGTCGGGGGGATTGATTTAGCCATTTCACATAGTTACGATGCGTGTATCATAAAGCATAATACTAATAACAAAAAGTAAGGTACTGAGATGTAAATAAGACAGTAATTTACGTGGTTCGGCACTAAGGCTTACATCCACGGGGTTGGTGTTTCACTATGTATTGAGGAGTTACAAAGATAGTCGAATGACTTTAAGTGAATAACGATATGCTTAAAGGGGAAATATGATTCATACTTACTCTGACTATTTCTCTTTCCTATATTCTTCTCTAGTTACTAGAAATTGGTCGACCCCTTCTCTCTTAGTGGAGAGGGGTATTTATAGGGATGGCACGTGGGGTCCACTGCTAAATTCGACTGCCACCTTATCTTCTTGTTCTTTGCGGTGATACTCACGTGTCTTCGCCTTCCACCGATGTCCCCACGGTCATGCTTGGTGACGACGGGTCACCTCTTTCTCCTCCATAGGTTGGTTGACACGCACACTATATCTAGATAATTTAATGCGGTGGTTGAGGGTCTCGCATACGCGGGACAGCTGTCTACACGGCTCGCATCACATCCGTGTCAGTTAGACTAACCCTTGTCGTTGATCTTAGACCCTTCTCGAGATGGAATAAAGTGAATCCTTGGGTGTTCTTCGATTGCTTCGTGGTGGCTGGTTCCTTCAAAGGTTTCTCCGATTCCTAGCCGTTGGATCGGCCTCGAATATGAACATATACCGATGTCTGGATGCTTCTTGGGTGTTGGTACGTGGAATCGTGTCTTGATGTTCCAAACTGTGTGTTCTCCACGTGCAATTCCTTGGACACGTGGAGAGTGATGAATTATGTATATACAATTTGCCCATTTTTTCCAAGATTTGAATTAATGGTCAAAGTTTGGGGATAACTGTCTTCACAGTCAACCCCACTCTCTTCATTACTCCTCCTTATTCTTAGGGCATGTTTCCCATTCTCAGTATTAATTTCTCCTTGAAACATGGGGCGGTTATATCGTTTGGGTTATAAGTAAGAGAGATGAGGTTATTGAAATAAATTTCATTCTCTTGTCAGTCCGAAAAATTCTTCATTCTTGTTTTCTCGCTCTTAACTTCTGCAAGTGTTGCTTAGGATAGAATTTCTTAAGACCTTCATAATTTGACTGTTGTCGCTGTCCATCATATTCCCATTGATCGTCTTTGCTCTACTCAGAGAGCTTTTGATACAGGTATGAAATTATCCTTATTTTGATCTTGATTGATTGTTGAGCTTCTGTTGTTGTGTTCTTAGCTTTATGATGAAGAAAAGATATACGAAAGTATATATACTTGCCCATGTTCTTTATCACAAAACTTATGGGTTACCATCCGATGATTTAAGCTTGTCTTCGATGTCCTCAAACATAATAGGGTTTTTTTCTTTTCACAGATTCTAGGGTTTTTGGATGATATTTCTGATGAATCATATTGTGGAAGTTTGCATAATTTCGACTTTTAATCGTTTACTTCATCTGATCTTCGTAGTACTTTTCTTGATCCTCCTAAATATGTCTGATCGCCATCGGGTCCCATATCAATCTCCGTCATCAAGCCCCTACAGATCTCCTTCCCGTAGAAGTCCTGATATATCTCCGCCGAAGGGTGGTCCATCTAGGTTTTCCCAACCAGATCCTCGAGCACAGAAAATTTTGTCATCACCGGGTCCAAGGGTAACTATTATGAAGAAAGGGGATCCACCGAAAGGATCTTGGTATGCAGTTAACCATCCTGTGACTAATCCCTATTCCCAACGTGTTGAGCCAAGAAAAGCGTAGCAACCTTCTCCCCATCGTTCCAAACCGATGAACGTTCAACCTCTTCGCTCATGCCTCCTCAAACCACGATGCCTTCTTCAGGGTCTAAAGCTTCGCAATCCACTGTTGTGATGAAAGAATCTTCTGCTAAAGCTGTTGTGCCCCTGGTGGGCCCTCCAAGGAATCCAGTGGTCAAAAGGAAAGGTTCTGATATGAGTCCTCCCAAGTCAAAGAAACCGTTATTGAGTCAACCCGCTAGTTTTGATGCTATACGAAGCCTTTCGGTAGCCAAGAAAAAGGTTACTTTCAAGCATGTTGATCTCGAAGCCTTCAAGGTGAAGCATAGCCTCAAATTCTTCGATGTTCAGTTCTATGCACCAAACGATGATCTTACTTACGATATGATCGTGAACTATAAGTACAATGACTTCCATTTGCTGACTACCGTGGGGGCTTTCGAAGCGGGTTTGATGCTACCCTTGTATAAATCGGGGGATTCCTTTTACTATGATGTCTTGGCCGATCGCGAAGGTTCCACTCATAATACTCATTGTCGATCGGGGTGGTGCATCTAAGTGGGAATTTTCTTCGTATTTTGAAGGAGTGCTACCTTCAAAGTAAGGGTGATACGATGATAACCTGCTACACTCATGATCCTTTTCCGAGAGAGATTTGTATACTCCTTCAAATTTTAATACTTCTTTTGGAGACTATGTCAACAGTAGAAATCGCAAGCCATGGAGTGTAGGTATTCGTACAATTCCTGCTTCTCATGGTGAGGTTCGTCTTTTAAGTGAAGTGAGTGATTCAAAGCTTCGCTACATTCCTGGTACCGAGGGGACTTCTCAACAGAAGATTTTTCCCCATCGTGAAAAGCTTAAGCGTGATCATGACTATGAATGGCGTGCCACGCTCATCGGGTTGTCGGTCCTCGGGCTTATGGTCGGGTGCCCGGGCAAGACGGATGGCGCCATATGGGCAAAATAGCCTCGTGCTAGCGCTCACTCGCTATGGTGATTTCTCGCTTCGGCGGTTGAATTTCGATGGTATGAACTTTGAGTATGCCATCGATGCCGCCGAGAAGATGAAAGTTCCGAAGCTATCCTTCCTTCGAAGGGTAATGCCGCTGCCAAGGTATGATCCCTTATATTTTGCCCCTTTTCTTCTTAGTTTATAAGGTAACTCAAGTATGGAAAGAGTAGTCGTCGACAAATATATCGAGTGTTATCCCCATAGGCAAAGGAAGAAAAAATCAACCTTGCCTCACCCCATGTGGAGGAGACAGACATTCACGATGAGGTCAATAGTCCTATGAACGATGAGGGTATCGAGGACGAAGAGGATGTTACCAATGATGAGGAACGAATAGAGACCTCTCCTCATAATCATAGGAGCGACGAGGATATCGATGATGGCTCCAACGAAGAGAGAGCCACCGGTGATGGCACCGGTCGAGAGAAAGTTATGTCCGACATTCCACCGAACGATCCTCCCATTGGATTGGTGCCAAAATCACGGAATGAGGAGACCGAGCTTCGCAAACAAACCCTACCCGCAGTTTTCTTTTCGGTAAAATTCATTCCGCTGGGGGTCCGATGGATATTGACGCCGCCATGGGGTTAGCTGAGGAGTTCTCTCTCGGTTTCGCCAAATGATGAATGGGACGTTCATGGGGACAAAGTGAGAAAGCAAACATGGGGAGTAGTTGAGACTAGTAGTGAAGAAGCAAGCATTCTCAAGAAAATTTGGGTGGTAAAGGTGATGAGGCTCTCGCTAACAAAGAGGTCGGGGCCACAAAGAGTTCTAATGGGGAAAAAGGATGCGATCGATATCGGAACTTCCGCTGGTGCATCTTTGGAGGGCTTTGATATGGCCATGCCAGCAGATTTGACGACGCTACACCGGGATTAGTTGATGAAGGAAAATCTCGATGTTTGTGTTTAACCATGCTCCTAAGTGATACCCGGTGAGAAAATTTTGATGCCTTCACTCGCCAAAGGATGCAGCTATCGCCTCACGACGATGTTGCCGAAGCTTGGGAGAAGGATCTGGGGTGTTAATTCTACCAGCTTGCTGGTCGATCCCCCTTCTTCCATTACCTATATGATGTCTATCGCTGATTAGTACGCATGGTTTTCCTGCCAGCCGTGTTCTCGAGGTTAGTCGTCGTGAGGTTCCCTTGTTTTATCGCTTATATGAATTTTTATTGATGGTTATTATCTCGCTTCGTTATCAACGCATATATTGAAAAGTGAGCACCGCAACCACACTTGCACTACCAATTTTTCAAAGCGAATGCCCTCAAACTGGAGGCGAAGCTCCGTCACCGGGAAGAGAATTGAACGCTGCTGAAATGCTCATCTCCGCGAAGGATAGGGAGATAAGCAGAATCAAGATCCAAATTAAAGAGAAAGAGCAAGCAGGTGCCGAAGAGGAGAAGCCTCGTGTTGAACTTGTACCGGTTCGTAACGACTTGGAAAAAGCCCGCAACGATGCTTCGTCTTCTAAAGGTTTGTTTTCTTTTTTGTTCTTCTCTTCGTCTCTCTTTCATCTTCTTAGTGTGTCAATGAGTCTCCCCCCTATCTTCGTGGGCATTACCAGAGAATTGGTATGGCTTCGAACGAGAGGACTCGCAAGCTACCCTGATAAGGGAATTAGTGGAAAAATTAAGAGTGAAGCCGATAAATGGAATGCTCGAGCCGACGAGAATAGTGCCCTAGTATCTGAGTGGCGAGAAAGTGGACTCAAATGGTTGACATGCAGAATAGTTACAACACCAATCGTCGTTCGTTTAACGACACTCTGCTATGGACTCGCGAGAATCTTCGTGTTGCGCGTGAAGATGCCACTATCGGTTGGATTATAAGAAAATTTCAGATGAGTACGATTTTCTTAACGATGCTCGGGACGTTGTAGTTAATGAGTATGAGATAGCTTCTTGTTAGAGTCGAAAGTATATATTTATTTGATTGCTAATGGCTTCATGATTCTAGTTTCAGAACCCAATTTTGTCTTCCTTTTCGTAGCTCGAGGGACAAACTTGACCTTTCAAATGAAAAACTTGAAAAGACTCAATCAATCTTTAGTAAAGAAGGAGGGCCATACCAAGTATTATGAGAGTTTGGCTGACTCTCGGGACATCTCAGCAAAGGAAGCAGCCAAGGAAGTAATGTTAAGTGCATATTTTGCATACATTTAGTGTCGAATCCACGCTAGTATTTGCTATATTTTCTTGTGAATTATTGTATATTACGTTTGTTTTTCTCTATTTGTGTTTTATTAGGTGAATCATCCGAAGAAGTTAATTGGCACTTAGTTGTGCATTAAAAGAAGCAATGTAAAGCGGAGAAGGGCCAAAGACCAAGTGTAACTCATTCAAATCAAGGATTTCTTGATATCATCGTGAAGAGGACGAAAAGACGAAACCAACGGCGAAGAATGGTGTCGTTCCGACGTCGTATGAATATTTTACGGGCATATGAAGCAAGTTAAAGCGCAGTTGTCGCAGCACAGAATCTATAAAGGCACCCGTATTTATGTTAGAGCTGCCACCTTCTTTATTTTCCTCCCACGTAAATAGCAACAGTATTTTCAAATAGCTGGTTTTGCATGACGATTATGGTCAGACAACAAGTTCTGGGACTTACAAAACAAATGGGTGGTTAACGCCATTGGTGTTGGTTCTCATGATCATTACTACGACGAAGACGATGTCCACTACCAGACTACTTAAGTTGTGAAATGCATGGCAAGAGATGAAAGATGATGATGAATTTTGATGGCCATGTTTACTTCGAGATAGAAGAGTTGGGTAAATGGAGAAAGAAGAAAAGCAATTGCAACATGAGTCGATGATGGAGCTCAGTGAGAAAGACTCGTCGATGGAGTCAAGCTCAAGGATTGGCAGGCGTTGTTTTGAACTGCAGAGAATGGAGTTAAATTGTGAACGTTGTCGCGGGAAGATGATTCAAGAGTAATGGGTGTGCTGTTTCATGGCCGGCGAAGGATTATCGATGGCAAGGTGGAAGCTAATGGTGCAGAGATACTACAGTAGATGACGATGGAGCCGGATCGAAGTTCGACAACACCGGTCATGAGAATCATGCTCGGTGATGAGATGAGAGATTGCTACCGTTATTGGCTATGGTGAAGGATTGAGGTATTGGCTACCGCTATTACAAGAATGAAGAAGATTAATGGAGAAGAGCTCAAGACAAGACGAGAGATCTCGAGCTTTCAAGAGGATGTACATGGAGTATACAATGAAGTCACGTCCGCTATGTTAATGCGATGATCACGACCATGTTGCCGTTGGTGGTTGAGTCCAGAAGAAAATGGGATTTGGGTGTCGAATCGTTGATTGCTAGGCGTAGACGAGAAAGAGATTGGGTTTGAGTTTGAAGAAGTGGAAACTAACCGATGTTGAGAATAAGTTCACGAAGAAATGTAAAAGAAGTTCAGAAACTTACAAAAGAGGGAAAACTTCACCGTAGGAGATTACAAACAGGCTACGCGATATTTTCAAACCGTACATAATCTCGTGAATATACTGATGGGAAATTCCACCGTATGCAAACACAAAGCACCACGAGGGTTTTTCCCACCGTACGTAAACTCAGGAAGAGAATAAAGTTTCCGTGAAAACTTTAAGGAAATGGACTCATCGGGTCTCCGTATCCGATAGGCCATGAAGTAATGGTGAGTAATTCAAATGGGCTGGATTTTCAAATTTCAGCAAACCCAATATGCAGAAATTTAAGTGTTGTCACACGGCCGACTTTGGGAAGTGACTAGTTTTAGGGAACTTGCGACTTTTGGCAACTTGTTTTCGACGGGATTTGAAGCACGGCGTAGCTACAACTTGGGTACTATATAAGAGGCTCATCTAATATTTTTTAGGGGATCTCATATAATCTTTTATCAAGTTTTGGAGAGGAGAACTCAAGAGAAGAAAAGCTAGGGTTTTGGAGCGATTCATCACCGTAACTATTTCTTTACCATTTTATCATATGAAACTCATGGGTTTTGTTAGTACCATGAGTAGCTAAACTTCTTAGTGATTGGGGATGAATTCTAAGTTCTAGACATGATTTGAGTTATTATATAAATCTATTTTGAAGTTCTTCACATGATTATTGATTGTTTATACTAATTAGAATATTTATGATTGATTGATAGATTGTTTAGATGGCCAACCAATTAATTCGTTTGATACAATCAAATGCTAGTATTGAGTTAGAGATAAGTAATAGTCGAATGATTCATACAAAATTAGAGAACACAAGACCTTGCAGAGGGATTCTGTGTAGTGATTGTGTGTATAAACAACACTAGAAAGTGGACCTTGAGCTAAGAGTCTAACTACTAGGATCAATCTATAATCCACAAAAGATAAAGCATTCTGACAAATTACACCTTGAGTGAGCTACTACTAGGTGGTTTTCAAGAATAGAATCTGGTATTGAGAGCTTCTGCACCAAGTGATTTAAGGAATTTAGGGATAGCACTGAGCTAGTCAAGTTATTCCACGGTTGGTAATAATTTGTGATTAATTGTATTAATGGATGAATATAATAACTTGATGACGGTTTAGTAACGAAGAAGGATTCCCGATCATATTTCTCCCATTGCTTGCAAACTTAATTATTTTCAATTGCTTTGTTATTTACTTTGAATCAAAAACAAAACCCCATTGTGACACTTTTTGACAACTAAATCTCCCTGCTTCTTCGTGGGAACGAACTTGACTTCTATTATATTATTTTTAATTGAGTGAAATAAGATATTAATTTGATTGCACCTACGACACGCATCAAATTTTTTGCGCCGCCGGGGGAGCAACAGAGCTTTAGTTGTTATTTCTTTTTGTTTTTAGTCTTATTTTTAGTTTTTGATTTAGCTTTTTGAGAATTTTGTTTCGTGTACTTAATCCTGGCACCGAAAGATTGGGATTATCTGAGGTGCGAATTGAAACTTCGCAAGGGAAAAGTACTACAAGCACGTCCACAAATTGCAACTTAACCTTTTGCTTAAGAGATGGTTAATACAGATTTACGAGAGAGACCCTCCACCTCCTGAGAGGAATTTAAGAGAGTTGACGTCTCCATGCTTGGATTCGCAACCACCGTGCATTTCAATCACTAACCCAAATGGAGTCAAGTCGAATCTACTTCATCATCTACCAAAGTTCAAGGGACATCCAGTGAAAATCCAAATCGACACCTTCAACAGCTTCAAGAACACAATGACAAGTCCGAGGCATGTAACCGCAGCAGAGATATGGCTATGCTACAAGCCTTCCTTTTCTCATTGATAGACTTAGAGAAGAATGGTTGTATTGTCTTCCTCCAGGGAGTGTTACAACATGGACTCGGATGAAAAGCTATTTCGGATAAATATTTTCCTCGCTTCCAAAGCGGCATCCGTTCTAAGGAGATTAGTGGCATTCTGCGTATGTCCTGGGAGTCTCTATATGAATATTGGGAGAGGTATAAGAAGTTGTTGGCAAGCTGCCCCCACCATAATATATCCTCAATACTTATCATTCAATATTTCTACGAAGGATTACTTCGAGCACAGAATTTGATTGATGTGGCTGCCTAGGTTCACTTACCGAGAAGACAATCTCGTGAGGGCAACCAGTTTGATTGAGAGTATGGATTCCAATGCTCAACAATTCTATACCGTAAACAACTCTAATGTCGAAGAGTTAGTGAGATGGGAGAGTCCGACAAATGAGCAACGGATGAACAACATAGAGAATGTAGTACAACGAATGGCAGCATGATTATTCCTTCTTATGAAGAAGAGTCTCAACAGTGAATGTCACCCTAATCGAGGCCAAGGTATGATCCCTATTCTAATACTTATAATCCAGTTGGAAAGATCACCCAAATTTTAGTTATGCAAATCAGCAAGTCGCAGCCTCCTAATCCTTATGGGCGACAGAGTGGTTTTCAACAACCACAATTCCGACCACAACCTCCACCTCACCCTCAACAACAGACTCGAGTTCCAAACTTGAGGAGATGATGAAAATGATGATGCAAAAGCAAGATTCCAATGCTCAACACAAGATACAATCCTGCGTAAACAAGACATGGCTATAAAGGACTTGCAACTTCAAATGGGACAATTGGCTACAGTACATGAATGAAATAAAAGCACGAGAATTCAAGAAAGTTGCCATCACAACCTTTTGTGAATCCAAGAGCGAACGTCAATGCCATGACTCTAAGAAGTGGGAAGCAAAAATCAAGAGCCAAAACAACAAGAACAAAGTTAGTCACGACTTGGAAGAGGAAGTAGAGGTGGAAACCATTCCAAAGGAAAAGCCAACCTCAATTGGCCAACCTAAGGACACAGCCCTACTTTTACCACACCACCTCCTTTTCCTAGTCGTTTTGCCAAGTCAAAGAAGCAAGCTCTAGACAAGGAAATTATGGATTTTTTCAGCAAGGTGCATATCAACATTCCATTTATTGAGGCCATCAGAACGGTACCCAGGTATGCCAAAGTTTTGAAGGATTTGTGTACAAGGAAGGAGAGGTTGATTGCTAACGAGATTACTCAGGTGGGAGAAAGTGCTTCAGCTATGTTGCTAAAGAAGATGCCCGCAAAGTGTAAAGATCCTGGTGGTTTTACAAAGGCCAGTTACTATTGGTGAAAAGCGGTTCGAGCGTGCTTTGCTTGATTTGGGAGCTTCCATAAGCGTGATGTCACCCGATGTTTATGATTCATTGAATCTGGGACCTTTAAAGGAGACAGGATTATCATTCAATTAGCTAATAAGTCTAACATATATCCTAAGGGACTCGTGGAAGACGTGTTAGTGCAAGTGAATGAATTAATCTTTCCTAACATTTCTTTGTTGTGGATATGCGAAATGGGGACAATTGTTCGCCTACTTCATTACTTCTTGGGAGACCATTTATGAAGACTGCTAAGACGAATATTGATTGTGATACTGGAACACTCACTATGGAGTTTGACAAAGAGGTTATACGCTTCAATATTTTTGAAGCCATGCGTTATCCAAGTGATATCCATTCTGCATTCTCTGTTGATGTTATTGGTTCGTTGGCACAACAGATGTTTGATTTGATAAACGAAGATGAACTTGAATCTGTGCTACAAAATAGCATTGATTTGGACGTCCATGGCATGCCTAACTTGGACGTTGATATTTCCAAGGAGTTTGTTGAGACATGTGGTGCTTTAACGGCATCACAAGGAGTTAGAAGAGGTAATATTTCATATATCTCTTTACCTGTAACTGATGAAGTTCCTTTACCTTCTGTTGTGCAGGCACCTAAATTAGAGCTTAAACCTCTACCTGATCACTTAAAGTATGCTTACTTGGGTGATGGGGAAGAGCTTCCAGTCATTATTGCAAAGAATCTCACAGCAATACAGGAAGAACGCCTCCTTAGGGTTCTGAAAGAGCACAAAACGGCTATTGGTTGGACAATTGTTGACATCAAAGGCATTAGTCCATCCATGTGCATGCATAGAATCCTTATGGAAGATGATATCAAGCCATTACGTGATGCTCAGCGAGGCTTAACCCCCAATGATGGAGGTCGAAGAAAGAGATCCTCAAATTACTAAGTGTGGGGGTGATTTACCCAATTTCGACAAAGAAATGGGTTAGTCCAAAGGCAAGTGGTGCCTAAGAAATCAGGTGTCACCGTTGTCAGAAATCAAGATGATGAACTCGTTCCTACAAGAGTTCAAACAGATGGCGAGTGTGCATAGACTACGTAAAGCTCAATTCGGCAAACCCGCAAGGATCACTTTCCTTTGCCTTTCATTGATCGATGTTAGAGAGGTTAGCGGGACATTCATATTATTGCTTTTTGGATGGTTATTCGGGCTACAATCAAATTGTTATTGCACCGGAGGATCAAGAGAAGACTACTTTCACTTGTCCTTTCTGTACATTCGCATATAGAAGAATGCCATTTGGTCTTTGCAATGCGCCCGCCACTTTTCGAGATGTATGGTTAGTATATTTTCCGATTACGTGGAAAACATCATTGAGGTATTTATGGACGACTTCAGTGTTTATGGTGATTCATTTGATATTTGTTTAAATAATCTTGAACTTGTGCTTAAAAGATGCATAGACACTAATCTTGTTTTAAACTCGGGAGAAATGCCACTTTATGGTAGACCATGGAATTGTACTTGGCCACATCGTGTCCTCTCAAGGGCTCGAGGTAGACAAGGCAAAGATAGACTTGATTAGGAACTTACAATACCCCACTTCGGTGAGGGGAATTCGCTCGTTTCTTGGTCATGCAGGTTTTTATAGGAGGTTTATCAAAGATTTCTCCAAAATTTCAATGCCGATGTGCAAATTGTTGCAAAAGGAGGTTGCCTTTAACTTCGACCAGAGTGCAAGGATGCCTTTAATAAATTGAAGGAATTGTTGACTACCGCACCAATTATTAAGTCACCCGACTGGAGTTTGACGTTCGAGTTAATGTGTGATGCAAGTGATTATGCAATGGAGTCTGTTTTGGGTCAAAAAGTAGACAAGAGGTCACATGTGATTTATTATGCATCACGGACCCTAAATGATGCTCAAATCAACTATTCCACTACTGAGAAAGAGTTGTTGGCTATAGTGTTTGCATTAGAAAAATTTAGAGCTTATTTGGTGGGTACTAATGTGATTGTATATTCTGATCATGCAGCACTACGGTATCTATTGAAAAAGAAGGAGGCTAAGCCAAGACTCATACGTTGGATTCTTTTGCTGCAAGAATTCAATATGGAAATCAGAGATAAGAAAGGTGTTGAGAATACAGTTGCTGATCATCTTAGTAGACTTGTTGTTTCAAGAAGAACTCCCTTACAGGATCGTTTTCCGCATTTCCAACAACTTTTCTCGATTGAAGAATCAACACCTTGGTATGCTGATATCGTGAACTATTTGGTTACAAGGCAAGTACCTAGTACAATGTCTACTTTTCAAAAGCTAAAGCTTAAGAAAATAGCCAAACAATATGATGTGGGATGAACCCTACTTGTGGAAATATGTCGCTGATCAAATTATCCGCAAAGTGCGTACCAAACTCCGAATTTCAGTCAATTCTATCTTTTTGTCATTCTTATGCTTGTGGTGGTCACTTTGGTGTAAAACGCATCGCTCTCAAAGTCCTTGAGAGTGGCTTTTATTGGCCTACCCTATTTGAGGATGCATATGCTTTTTGTAAATCTTGTGATAGATGTCAACGAACGGGCAATCTAGGTGCTCGAAATCAAATGCCACTCAATCCTATTCTCACTGTCGAGATTTTGATGTGTGGGGCATTGATTTTATGGGTCCTTTTGTTAATTCGAATGGAAAATTTTATATACTTCTTGCTGTGGATTATGTTTCTAAATGGGTGGAAGCTAAAGCCACCCCTACTAATGATTCTCAAGTTGTTTGTGAGTTTGTGAAGGAATATATTTTCTCTAGACATGGTACACCAAGAGTGGTTATCGCTGATGGAGGCTCGCACTTCAAGAAATCCTTCCATGCTCTCCTCAAGAAGTACAACATTACACACAAGATTGGTACGCCGTATCACCCACAAACTAGTGGGCAAGCTGAAATTTCAAATCGTGATATTAAGTCCATCCTTCGTAAAACCGTTAACACTACACTTAAGGATTGGAGTTATAGACTCAACGATGCACTTTGGGGCGTATAGAACAAAGATACAAGACACCGATTGGTATGTCTCCATATCGGTTGGTTTATGGCAAAGCTTGTCATCTCCCAAATTGAACTTGAGCATAAGGCTTTATGGGCGGTAAAGATGTGCAACATGGAGTATGACAAAGCGGGAAACATAGGCAACTACAAATTAATGAGCTAGAGGAGATACGTAATGATGCTTACGAGAGTTCTCGTATATATAAGGAAAAGACTAAGCTTTTCCATGACAAGATGATTTCTCGGAAGAATTTTGTTGTGGGACGAAAGTTCTTTTTATTTCATTCTCGTCTTAAGCTATTTCTCAGTAAGCTACGGTCCGATGGATTGGACCATATGTTGTTACTAATGTTTATTCTCATGGTGCAGTTGATATCACTAGTCTTAGAGATGGGACTACTTCTAAGGTCAACGGCCATAGATTGAAGCCATATTATGAAAACATCGCTTATGTGAATGTGGACGAGATAGAGCTTAAATATTTACTCCCTCTGGAGGAGTAGTAAGGAGAATGCCAAGTCGGGCTGACGACTTTAAACCAAGCGCTAAATGGGAGGAAACCCATAGGTTTTGTATCTTAAACCCTTATATTTTTGTTTTTTATTGTTTTCATATCATATTTGCATCCCCATGTTTAATTTCATTGAGTCCGTAATCTGTTTTAGAAGAAAATTATGATGAATACTTTTTCGTCAGAAAACTTCAGACTGCGCGTAGTTCAGTCCAGAGACCATAACTGTCAGACCGTTTATCGAAACACTGTGCCCTTTTGACACTTTGTAGAAAACACGTAGATGAACAACTTTTGTGAAATGGAGTTTTTCCAAATTCCTTACCAATGTGCACAGTTTTTGCGTTTTATCTGATGTTACGTCAGAATTCAGAACTTTCTGTTTTACACATTGAGGACAATGTGAAGTTTAAGTGTGGGGGAGTATTTTGCATATAGATTTTTCAATTTCTTTGTATATATTTGAATAAAACCTCCAACTTGCAGAGATTTTAGAGTCACTAGCATACTTCTAGGTATGTTTACATAGAGATTCTGACCGACATAACTGAACTTGGAAGTGTTAGGGAACTACATTCGTATTTCTTACGAATTGGAGTGTTAAATAATGGATTTAATCATGCCGGTGATGCAAATTAGAGCAGAGAGAAATGCATTATTAGAGTTGCTGATCAATCATTAGTGGAGACTACCCATTTTCATATCAACCAAGGCACCAGACCAAATTTTCTTTGTAGCTGACTAAAGAGCTTTCTTTTGAGTGTGTGTCACCGTACGTTAATTCCGGGTAGAATGGTGAGCTACCCAACCTCCCACCAATAGAAGCACTATTTTTGATCTCTTGAGTGCTAATTTTGTCAATCATAAGGGTGACGTCTATAGACGAAAACCACCTCCTTGTAGTTTGATTTGCAGTTAGCACCATTCTCTCTCGACAACAACGATCCATAGAAACACCATCATCATCAACAAGTGGAGCGACATCAAAATTTACAAGGAAAGTTGAAGACGTTTGAGGTTTACAAGCAACAATACAAGGAAGAGCGAAATTTCATATTCAAGTAAAGCAACATATACATGAGCAGATTTTTATATACATGTTGAAGACTTACACATAAAGAGCGGAATTCTATATCTAAGTATGAAGACTTATTACAAGAGCGAAGAAAATCAAAAGATGAGAGTTATTGAAGTTTATGATACGAAGGCATTACAAGTTGTGAAGATCAAAGTGGTAACGTACTTCTTTCATGGCCATGTTAATTTTATTTCATATTTATTGTTTTAGTTGCAATCTCTTCACAAAAAAAAAAATATATATATACAAAGAGATTTGCATTTAGGTTATTATTTGTTCAATAAGGCCGTGTGGAAGAAAAATATATAAAGAAATTTCAAGCAACGAGGAAATTGAGGAAAAGATTACAAATTGTCTAAGTTCTATAAGTTCAAGAGTTTATCATCAACGCCAAGACCGAAGACGAAGACCAAGAAGATGAAGAAGACGAGCAAAAGGAAGACGTTTCTATTGGATGTTTGTGAGAGTGGTGCTTTCATCATTGCAATCGATGTGAAGGTGGTAAGTACTCTCATCCTTGCTATAATGGTTGATTTCCTTTCGTAGAGATCATCAGAAATATCTTTAATTTCCACGATTTTGTGGAGTCTCCGTAAATACTTCTGAAGGTTTCCTTCCCACCATTCAACGTGTGTAGGATTCTCTCTTCATTCCTACTTGCACACATGTGAGACCCATAAAAAGCCGTCTTATTGAGTGCAATTATCATAAAATATTTTTAAGTGAGGCGTAAGTCGAGGCGAAATGCTTATTGATCGCTCTCAAACACGCATTCTCTCATTATGGTGTGGTTATTTCTCACTCAAGATTTAAGAATGAATATGTTCTTTGGTATTTCTAACTTCTTATTACTAGCATGCGAAACTCTATGTCCTCATAGCTCTTTGGATGCTTGGGAAGCTGGAACGCTTTGAAGTTGGAGTAGGTTTTGTGGGTATACCTCTCGTAAGCCCTCACGAGACTATAACTTGTCCACTAGGGACACCTAGGGGTTTAAAGGCCTGTTATTCACGCTTAGAGTAACCGTATCCTCGGCGACATGGAGTTGTTGTATTTTAGATAGTTTGCTCGAGGACTAGCAAAAGCCAAGTGTGGGGGAATTTGTTAAGTGCATATTTTGCATACATTTAGTGTCGAATCCACGCTAGTATTTGCTATCTTTTCTTGTGAATTATTGTATATTACGTTTGTTTTTCTCTATTTGTGTTTTATTAGGTGAATCATCCGAAAGAAGCGAATTGGCACTTAGTTGTGCATTAAAAGAAGTTAGCCGAAAGCGGAGAAGGGTCAAAGACCAAGTGTAACTCATTCAAATCAAGGATTTCTTGATATCATCGTGAAGAGGACGAAAAGACGAAACCAACGGCGAAAGAATGGTGTCGTTCCGACGTCGTATGAATATTTTAAGGGCATATGAAGCAAGTTAAAGTGCGCAAAGTTGTCGCAGACACGAATCTATAAAGGCACACGTATTTATGTTAGGAGCTGCCACCTTCTTTATTTTCCCCCCACGTAAATAGCAGCGAGTATTTTCCAGCGTAGCTGGTTTTGCATGACGATTATGGCTGTAGACAACAAGTTCTCGGGACTTACAAAACAAATGAAGTGGTTACCGCCATTGGTGTTGGTTCGATGATCATTACGGCGACGAGAAGACGATGCTGCTGTTAACGACTAAGTTGTGAAATGCATGGCAAAGGAGATGAAAGATGATGATGAATTGTTGATGGTCGTTTGCCTGATATAGAAGAGTTGCGCTTGGAGAAAGGAGAAAGCAATTGCGGTTAGGCGGAGTCGATGATGGAGCTCGGGTGAGAAAGACTCGTCGATGGAGTTGAAGCTCAAGGATTGGCTGCCGTTGTTTTGAACTCGCAGAGAGAATGGAGTTAAATTGTGAACGTTGGCGGTGGAAGATGATTCAAGAGTAATGGGTGTGTTGTTTCATGGCCGCGAAGGATTATCGATGGGTCGGGAAGCTAATGGTGCAGTAGATACTACTGGGTAGATGACGATGGAGATGGACTGAGTTCGACAACACTGGTCATGAGAATCATGCTCGGTGATGATATGAGAGATTGCTACCGTTATTGGCTATGGTGAAGGATTGAGGTATTGGCTACCGTTATTGGCAACAATAAAGAAGATTAATGGAGAAGAGCTCAAGACAAGACGAGAGATCTCGAGCTTTGGCAGTAGACAGAGATGGAGTATACAATGAAGTCACGTCCGCTGTGTTAATGAGATGATCACGACCATGTTGCTGTTGGTTGTCGAGTCTGAGAAGAAAATGGGATTTGGGTGTCGAACTATTGATTGCTAGGCAGAGACGAGAAAGAGATTGGGTTTGAGTTTGAAGAAGGCAGGGAAACGGAACTGATGTTGAGAATAAGTTCACGTAAGAAACAGAAAAGAAGTTCAGGAAACTTACAGTAGTGGAAAACTTCACCGTAGGAGATTACAGTTGAGGCTACGGCGATATTTTCAAACCGTACATCATCTCAGGTGAATATACGGATGGGAAATTCCACCGTATGCAAACGCAAGCGAATCTACGGAGGGTTTTTCCCACCGTACGTAAACTCAGGGAAGAGAATAAAGTTTCCGTGAAAACTTTAAGGAAATGGACTGTCAGTCCTCTGTATCCGATAGGCCATGAAGTAATGGTGAGTAATTCAAATGGGCTGGATTTTCAAATTTCGTGCAAACCCAATATGCGAATTTAAGTGTTGTCACACGGCCGCACTTTGGGAAGTGACTAGTTTTAGGGAACTTGCGACTTTTGGCAACTTGTTTTCGACCGGGATTTGAAGCACGGGCGTAGCTACAACTTGGGTACTATATAAGAGGCTCATCTAATACTTTTTAGGGGATCTCATATAATCTTTTATCAAGTTTTGGAGAGGAGAACTCAAGAGAAGAAAAGCTAGGGTTTTGGAGCGATTCATGACCGTAACTATTTCTTTACCATTTTATCATATGAAACTCATGGGTTTTGTTAGCACCATGAGTAGCTAAACTTCTTAGTGATTGGGGATGAATTCTAAGTTCTAGACATGATTTGAGTTATTATATAAATCTATTTTGAAGTTCTTCACATGATTATTGATTGTTTATACTAATTAGAATATTTATGATTGATTGATAGATTGTTTAGATGGCCAACTGAATTAATTCGTTGATACAACCAAATGCTAGTATTGAGTTAGGAGATAAGTAATAGTCGAATGATTCATACAAAAGTAGAGAACACAAGACCTTGCAGAGGGATTCTATGTAGTGATTGTGTGTATAAACAACACTAGAAAGTGGACCTTGAGCTAAGAGTCTAACTACTAGGATCAATCTATAATCCACAAAAGATAAAGCATTCGGACAAATTACACCTTGAGTGAGCTACTACTAGGTGGTTTCAAGAATAGAATCGGTATTGGAGAGCTTCAGTACCCGGTGATTTAAGGAATTTAGGGGATAAGACCGAGCTAGTCATGTTATTCCACGGTTGGTAATAATTTGTGATTAATTGTATTAATGGATGAATATAATAACTTGATGACGGTTTAGTAACGAAGAAGGATTCCCTGATCATATTTCTCTCCATTGCTTGCAACTTAATTATTTTCAATTGTTTTGTTATTTACTTTGAATCAAAAACAAAACCCCATTGTGACACTTTTGACAACTAAATCTCCCTGCTCTTCGTGGGAACGAACTTGACTTCCATTATATTATTTTTAATTGAGTGGAAATAAGATATTAATTTGATTGCACCTACGACACGCATCAAGTAACTCGATTGACGTCTTTGTTATCGCAGTCTGAGATGAAAACCACCGTGATCTCATACAAGGCTCGTTGCCAGCTTGCCGAAGAGATTAACAAAACTCGACTGTGGATCGATCAGGGTATTCAAAAGGTTCATTGTCTTTTCAAGAACTATCCTCGTTGCCCTATGCCTGAGCCTTTAACTTCTTCCTCCGGTCCTTCTTCGAGAGGAAATGTCCCTTCTTTTCAGAAGAAGAATCCCGCTGATCACGTCAAGCCTTCCAAGGGGAAGTACGAAATGGCTTGTCATACCTCGTTATTATTCGTTGATCTTTTTTGATTGCTTGTCTTCGGACCTTTTTTTTGTGTTTCTTGTCTTAATCTCCCGTACTTGTAATCAACTCTTATGCAATAGATCATCGTTTGTTTGGATATGTACAATTCTGGTTTACCTGCATGGCTAGTTTAATTGCTTTGTTTAGATAGCGAGTAAATCTTAATTAAAACAAAAAAGAAATAAATTAAGTAATTGAGAGTGTTTGACGGCAATAACGAAGATATGCACCTTCGTTATTGTCTTTGGGCACTGTCACCCTACCGGCTAACCCTTGGACAGAGGAATACCAACGGTGGGGTTGGAGCAAGTTCCCCGGATATGTAAATGCGTTATTGAACTATTTACATGCATTCACCTCCCATTTGAACCTTTGCCTTTTGGATTGGTTGGGTATCTCTTTCTGGCTGGATGCCTTCCCCATGGTCTTACACTCATAGACGCTGATAGGGGAGTCCGGAGAGATTGTATATGGTTACTTTCCCAATAGAAATTTTGTAAAAGGTTTGTTTGATTGATGAGTTGAGGTCTCGCTATTCCTCGTCCGTAGATGGAAACATGTCAAGCGGGTACGCTGTCTTCTTCTTCTCAAAGCTCTTCACGCAGATGCGAATCGCGTTGCTTTTATGGATAGTATGGCTTGAGATATTTCGCATTCCACGGTTGTCTGAGGACCTCTCCTTTTAAGTTACGCAGTAATAAGATCCATTACCGGCGATGTCATGTATAACAAACGGTCCTCCCCATGTTGGTGCTAATTTGCCCCACTTTTTCTCTCGCTGGTATTGGGGTATAGTTCTCATCACATATTTTCCTTCTACGAAGTTTCTAAGTTTAACCTTCTTGTTGTATTCCCTTGCTAATCTTCGTTGGTAATTCTCCATCCTTTGTAGTGTCGTTTCCCTTCTTTCCTCCAGATCATCGAGCCTCTCTAGCATCATGCCCGTCGTGAGGTTCTTTTCCCATGCCTCGGTCTTTGTGGTTGGCATGATGATTTCCGCTGGGATGACCGCTTCGGCTCCGTAAGTAAGGAGAAATGGCGATTCTCCTGTAGCGGACCTTCGAGTGGTTCGGTATGCCCATAACACATTGTGTAATTGTTCACACCACCGTCCCTTGTGTTCTTCCAACTTGTTTTTGAGGATCAGGGCGAGGGTCTTATTCGTGGCTTGTGCTTGGTCATTGTTTTGAGGATATATGGGGGTTGACTTGTTCTTTCTGATCTTAAAGGTATCAAAGAGCATATCAATGTTCTTTCCTTACAGCTGCTTTCCATTGTCGGAGACAATTACCGCTGGGATGCCAAACCTACAAATAATGTTTTGGAAAATGAACGTGAATACATCCGAGTCTCGGATCTTGGCTAGGGCATTGGCTTCTACCCATTTGCTAAAGTAATATGTGGCTACTATCAAGAATCATTTTTTCCCCGATCCTTCGATCAGGGGTCCGACGATATCTATGCCCCCATTTTGAGAAAGGCCAAGGACTATCCACCGAATTCGCTTTTGTTGCAAGAGCATGGATTTTTTTTTAACAAACCGCCGGCACTCCTCACACCTCCTAGACATTCTCGCAAAGATCTCATATCATTTGTGGCCAATAATACCCCGTATTTTTGCTTTATCTCGCTAGTGATATCATTCCGCTATGGTTGCGTGCATCTCCATAGTGTATGTCTTTCAAAACTCGATGCCCTTCTTCTCTTGATAGGCAGCGCAACAGCAGTCCGAGGAAAGACTTCTTGTATAAAATTCCGTCTCTGAGGTCGTATCTCCCCGCCTTTGACTGCACTTTTCTAGCCTCGTTCAAATCAGTAGGCAATGTTCCTTCCTTAAGGAAGAGATGAATTTTGGTTCTCCAATCTTCTTCGTTTTTGAAGTATTCGTCTTCGTTTGCTCTTATCATAATGTCATCTTCGTGAAAGTCATCGGCGATATCTTCCCCTACATCATCATCAACGATATCCTCCTCCACATCGTCTTCATGATTTGTAGCGAAGGATTCCCCGAGGAGTAATCGAGGGCTATACTCTTTTTATCTTGATTTCTTTGACACTTTCATCTTTCAACATGGATGATATGTATGCTAGGGCATCAGCATGCCTGAGGTCACTTCTGCATAAATGACAGAACTTGATGCTAGGTATTTGGGACGCCAGGGTTTGGACCAGGGCCATGTATGCCGATAGGGTCTCATCGTACACATTGTACTCCAGGCCTATCTGTCGTATGACTAGCTGTGAATCACTCGTTAGGCGCACCTTGGTTACACCCATTTCTATTGTTAAACGAAGAGAATGGTCCACGAATTCGTATTCAACGATGTTATTGGTATGCCCCTTGAATTCTAACCTCAGCGCGTGTACGATCCTTTCTCCGGTGGGGGTGGTGATTGGTGCCTATGCCCGCACCCTCCCTATTTTTCGATCCATCGACGAAAACTTCCCATCGTCTTTGGTTTGAATGCTCGAGAATATCGATCTGGTCTTTGCCTTCCTCTGTTTCCGGTATGCCCCTTACTTCCTCGTCATTGTCCAGGGGTAGATCAGCTAAGAAATCCGCCAAGACTTGTGACTTCTGGGAATGTTGGATCTCATGGATGATGTTGAACTGATCGAGGTGAGTGTTCCATTTTGTTATCCTTCCTACCTTCCCAGCGCTTTTAAGGACAGTCTCCAATGGTGCTTTGCATGGGACATGAATGTAGTGAGTCAAGAAGTAAGTTCTTAGCTTTTGGGTTGCCCATACTAGTGCCAAGATGAGCTGTTCAATCTTCGTGTAATTTCTTTCTGCCGAATTGAAAGTCTTGCTCACGTAGTGGATTGGTTGCTCTATATTCATGTTTGTTTTGACCAATACCACACTGACCGCGTCCTCCGTTGCTGCTATATAAAGAGCCAATACCTTGTCGGGATCGGGCTTTTGTAGGATCGGGATCGTGGCTAGATACTCTTTGATCTTTTGGAAAGCTTCTTCGCATTGTGCGGTCCATTCGAACTTGCTTCCTTTTTTGAGGATGTTGAAGAAATGTTTGCATTTGTCCGGTGACCTGGCGATGAATCTTCCCAGAGCCGCTAAGGAACCGTTGAGTTTTTGGACTTCTTTCAGGTTCTTCGGGGATGGCATTCCTATGATGGCTTGGATCTTAGCAAGATCTACTTCAATTCCCCTCTTCGTCACTAGGTTACCTAGGAATTTCCCTGAGGTGACGCCGAATGTGAATTTTTGTGGATTCACTTTCATGCTGTGTTTTCTCATCGCTTCGAAGATATACCTCAGGTCTTGATGGTGGTTCTTGCGCAGCTTACTTTTGACGAGCATATCATCCACATAAACTTCTAGGGTGTTCCCAATCCATGGTTTGAAGATAGCATCGACCATCCTCTTATATGTTACCCCCGCATTTCTAAGTCCGAAGGGCATCCTTGTGTAACAACGAGGCCATGCGGGGTGTATAATGTTGTATGTTGTTGATCTTCTTCTGTCAGGGCTACTTGGTTGTAACTGGAGTATCCATCCACAAATGATAGTTCTTCGTATCCTTTGAAGGCTTCCACCAGTTGATCGATGCTTGGAAGTGGGTAGCTATCCTTGGGGCAAGCCTTATTGAGGTTGGTAAAATAGATGCATATTCTTACTCCTCTGTTTTTCTTTGGCACGATGACCATGTTCTATATCCATGTTGGGTTTTTGACTTCCTTGATGAACCCCTCTTCTAGCAATTTACGGAATTCCTTTTCGATTTCTTGGTGATACTCTGGTGCTACCTTTCGTACTTTCTGCCTGAAAGGTATGATTGCCTGGTTTTATACGAAGTTCATGTTGGATTATCTTAGGGTCAATTCCTGGCATGTCTCCTAACTTCCACGTGAAGATATCTGCGTATTCTATGAGTAACTTGATAAGAGCTAACTCTCTCTCTTTATCCATAAAGGTTCCTATCTTGATCATCTTCGGGTTTTCTTCGGTCCTTATATTGACCTCCTTCACAGGTTCTACGGGTGTGAATGTAGGCTTTGTTTCTCCTAGGAGAGGGACATTCTTTAATTGTTATTTGGTAGGTTCTTCGGCCTCCTTAGTGTGGTTCTTTCCTCGGTGTTTAGAACGATGCTTCCCTTACTCAGACTTTTCCCTGAGATTTCTTCGAGATAAAGATCAATTGCTTTTTCCTTAGCGGCTTCTTTGTTTCGACTCCTTCGAGACTTCCGCTGCTCGCATCTTGTTCGTTATTGAGCTGGTTTTGTAGAGCTTGGCATTCTCGGGCGGTAACCTGATCTCCCTTTATCTCCATTACCCCTTAGGGTGTTGTAAATCTAAGGTATTTATGATAGGTTGCTGCCACGCATTTGAGTTTGTGTACCCATCTCCGACCGATGATAGCGTTGTAGGGAGAAGGCGTGTCCACTACGCTGAACCGAGTATCCACCTTCATTGGTCCTGCGTCCACTTGCAAGACAATATCACCTAACGGTTTAGTTGGTTCCCCATTGAATCCATAGATGGTATAGTACGAAGACATCAGCTGTTCATCATTGAGCTCCATTCGTTTGAATGTGTCATAGAACAGAACATTAACCGAGCTCCCTCCGACAACGAGGATCTTCTTGATATTACACCCTGCACTGGTAGTGTGAGGACCAAAGGATCGTTGTGATCTTCCATATCCTCCTCGACATCCTCAGCCTCAAAGGTCATAGGCGCGTTCATCCACTGCTCGTGTTCGTCAACTTCTACTCCATCGATTTTGTATAGCTCGTAGTAGTCCTCGAATTGCTTTCTCAGCCTTTTTCCTATCTGAGCCGTCAACGAGGGTCCAGTAGAGCCGGAACAGAGATGGTATTTAGCGTTCGGTTTCCCTCGGGTAGCTGAACTTGTTTGCTTCGTTTGGTCCTATCTTCGGTGTTTGCCTTCTGTATGTACTGCTTGAGTTCACCTGCTGATAGGGTGTAGAATACATCCTATTTATCATCTATTGGTTATGCTTTCTTTGCTATTTTTCTTGTGAATTATGTACTTTACGCGTGTTTTTGAGTTATTAGGTACTCTGAAGTCGTACGGACGAAAAGAAGAAGAAATCACCCAGTTTGAGCAAAAAGACCAAAATTGTCATTTCATGGAGAACACTATCTGGAACCCAGTCATGGTTAAGGGGCAACTCTCTAAGTGGAGCATTAAAAAAACATCCAGCTGATAAGGGGTGGGCACAGGTTATAGGGCAACCACTGGGGTATCCCTTATCTTATACAATGGGGTGTCATTATCCAACCCTGCTTCTTTAACCTAGAGTCGAGAGAATTTCCTCTCATTCATTAATCCCACCTGAAATTGAGAAAACAATGGTTGTGCTGCTGGTATATCACCTTAAGTTTCCCGAGAGACCAAATCGAGATTCAGAGATGAAGAAATTGAGGATAGGGTTGCTGTGTTCGAAATGAGAAATTACAGAGTTGGAGAAACTGGATCTGAGAACTCGCTGCCATTGAAACTGAATTCGTTTGTTGTTGAACTCAAGAGATGGAAAGTAATTTAAGAGAAGATATTGTTCGAATTGGAAGACAGGGAAATTAAGGTTCGCTGTTAAGGAATCAAAGAATAACAGAGATCGACGCTGCTGCCTTGGGTTTGCTACGAATTTGAGATCGATGTGTGACAGGGAAGAAGAAGATGCAGAAATTAAGCTCATGAGAAATCATGATGTTGCTGATTCGAGTAAGAAATTGAAGCTGAGATAAAGATGGGTCGGTGACGACTGATGGATTGAGACCAATTTGAAAGAAATTGATGATGAATTCAAGCTAGGGTTTGCTATTGATGTTACCAGCGATGTGCAAGAAAAGAAAAAAGGCGATCTCTGAGTTTAAGAGTTTGTGTGAGATCGAGAACTCGGTGAGACATCCGAGACTTGAATTGAAAGATGGGTGCCGCTCGATCGAACTGACGCTGATGAGTGCTTCTTTGTGAATTGTGAACCAGATGAAGAAATTTAAGGTGATGCAGTGGTGATTGAGGTGTTGTTCAGATGGACAAGAAGAAATAGAGGAGATCTGAGTTGGTAATCGAAGCTCTTGTTGTGCTGATTCCAGAAGGGGTTGTGTATGACATTGAATGAATGAAACACTAGATGTATGTGTAGGATTCTTAAGCAGGTATGGAGCTGAAAAGTGAGGCCTGAATTTGGCCGGGAAGTCCTGTAATTGACGGAACTCGGTGGTTTCCCAATTACATGAGTCGACTCAATGATTCGGTGAAGGGTCGACCATTCAACTCGGTAATTGACCTATTAAGACCAAGTCGAGAAGCGGCTGATTTAGTGGTCGACTCCTCCTCCCTTGACCCTTTGACTAATCGAAGACCGTCGGTTTGACGATTAACTTTAACATAATACTGACTAATATTCATCACCGTGGCAACAGAACTCAGGTGGCCGACGGCGACATTTCAGGCCGATTTCCGGTGATCCCATGATTTCTCCGGAGATTCAATATGTGCAGAATTTTGTGAAGAGTATTCTAGACTCATGGGTGTGAAGACTTGGGTTTGGAATATGATGGAGAATTTGGCTCGAATTTGGAAAGACAAGATAGAAGATTTGAAAAAGACTTGAATTTGGAAGTTGAGCTACAAAGGGAAAGGGATTCTATTCCTTGGAATATTTGGAGAGCATTGAAGCCTATAAATAGAGAAGTTCTCTACACACCTTTTTACACACACAACACTTGTGTTTTTGCTTGCTTTTCAAAATTCTTCTTTTAATTATTTGTGTGAACTTCAAAAAATTCTCCTTTTAATTATTTGTGTGAATTTCAAAAACATGAGTAGATAATTTTCTTATTGATTGGGGATGAATTCCTAGTTCTTAATATATGATTTGAGTTTTGTTTTCAATTCTATCTTGAAGTTTTTCACACGATTATCGTTTGTTTTTACTAATAGGAATGTTTATGCATTCATGATTGATTGATAGATTGTTTGGGTGGCCAACTAAATTGATTTTCTAATTGAACTAAAGCTAGTGAAAGTTAGGGGATAAGTAATCGTTTCTTGACTCTTTACATAAGTAGCAAACACGAGACCTTGCGGAGGGATTCCGTGGAGCAATTGTGTGTGAAAACAACGTTAGCAAGTAGACCTTGATCTAAGAGTCTAACTACTAATATCAACATAATAAGCTCATAAATCTTAATGCGTTTATTTAAATTACATCTTGAGTGATCTACTACTAGGTGGTTTGGTAAATAGAATCTGGTAGTCGAGAACTTCCGTATCCGGTGATACAAGGGATATAGTGGTTTAACACCGATCTAGCTATTTACCTACGGTTGGTGATAATCTGTGACTAATAAAAAGTGGAAAAGAACATAACTTGAATCATTGTTTTGCAACGAAGAAGGATTCCTTGATCTTGTCTCTCTTATTGATTTCAACTTTATCTTTGAATTGCTTTGTCTATTTTCTTTTGTTTTATAAAACAAACCCCCTTTTGTGACAATTTTACAACTAAAAATCTCTTGCTCCTCGTGGGAACGAACTTGACTACACTATATTACTTGTTAATTAAGTGGAAAAATATTAATTAATTTGTTATGGTTACGACACGCATCAAATTTTGCGCGCCACGGGGAGCAAGCAGCGGTGACGGTTTTAGTTGTGTTTATTTTTCGTTTTGCTTTATTCGTGCTTTGTTAGATTCTATACCATATCTAACTTAGTTTTTGAGAATCTTGTTTCAGGTGCTATATCTTTGGTGAATGCTTAAAGAGGGCAGACCGAGTCCAATACGTCTTCGATCCGGCACTCAACTAAAGGATTTCATTCGAGCGGTTAACACTCCACTTCCTCCTTCTTCATCAAGTGAGTTCGCAGATTCGGACAAAGAAGAAGAAGCAATGGCTGAACTTACACTCAAGGACCTAGCTTCTCACAAAGCTCGATACACAACAATGATGTATCCAAACTAACTCAACCTTCGAGATCAAGCCGGGGTTAATTAGATAGTTGCCAAAGTTCCATGGCATGGTGAATGAAGACCCAAACAAACATCTTATGGACTTCTATGCCATAGTTATGGCCATGCTTCCACCGGAGACTAATACGGATGGAGCAATGTTGAAAGCTTTCCGTTTTCTTTGGCGGGCAATGCTAAGGAATGGTTGTATTATTTGCCTTCCTAAGTATCACAACATGGAATGGGATGAAGAAACTTTTCCTCGAGAGATATTTTCCCGCATCAAAAGCTACTCAAATTCGCAAGGAGATTTGTGGGTTGAAGCAACATGTGGGGGAGTCGTTGTATGAATGTTGGGAGCGATACAAGAGATTGGTGGCAAGTTGTCCACACCATAAATTCAGTGATGTTATGATACTCCAATACTTCTATGAAGCTCTCCACCCAAGTGATAGATTTCTTCTTGACGCCGCGGGTGGTGGTGCACTAATAAACAAAACTTTGACCCAAGCTAGAGAGTTGATTGAAAGTATGGCTGCAAACTCGCAACAATTTTACACAAGAGAAGAACCAATGGTTAGGCGAGTGCATGAAGTTAGTGATTCATCATCACACCTTGATCAAAGGATGAGTAACATGGATATAATGATTCAAAGGATGGCCGCGGTAATTGTTCCGGATGATGAGACCGAAAAAGTAAATGCTTTATATCCAAATCAAAGGCCAAGGTACGATCCATACTCCAATACCTATAATCCTGGTTGGAAGGATCATCCTAACTTTAGTTATGCAAACAAGCAAGCGGCGGCTCCTAATCCATATGCGCAACAAGGTGGTTTCCAACAATCACGCTTCCAACCTCAACAACAAGTCAAGGAGCGTGATTCTTCGAATGATGACAAGCTCAATGCGTTAATGCAAGGCATGCAAGGTATTACTTCTATGTTACAACAAAGCCAACAAAAGAATGAATCGGCCATCAAGGATTTACAAACTCAAATGGGACAATTGGAGACCGATGTGAACCTATTGAAATCTCAAGCATCCACAAAGCTTCCTTCACAACCATTTGTGAATCCAATAGATAATGTTAATGCGGTTACTTTAAAAAGTGGAAGACAAGTGGAGGGTCCAAGTCATCATGAAGAATCTAGTGGAGGAAGCCGCACCAAAGGAGAATTCAACATCAACCAACCAATCTAAGGAACCGGTTCCTACTTTATCTACTCCACCTCCTTTTCCTAGTCGTTTTGCTAAATCCAAGAAAGAAGCTCAAGACAAGGCACTCATGGATATCTTCAAGAAGATTGAAATCAACATCCCATTCATCGAGGCCATCAAGACAATGCCAAGGTATGCGAAGTTCATGAAGGAATTATGCACAAAGAAGGATAGGTTGCTTGATAATGAAATTACTAAAGTTGGCGAGAGTGCGTCGGCTATGCTATTGAAGAAGATGCCTACAAAGTGCACGGATCCCGATGGTTTCACGGTGCCAATTACTATTGGTACTAAAAGGTTTGAACATGCTTTACTTGACTTGGGAGCCTCCATTAGTGTCATGTTGGCCGACATATATGACTCCTTGAATCTTGGACCTTTGAAAGAGACAAGAGTTATTATCCAATTAGCAAAAAAGTCTAACATATATCCAAAGGGACTTGTAGAATACGTGCTAGTGCAAGTAAATGAGCTTATTTTTCCGGTAGATTTCTTCGTGGTGGATATGGACAACAATGAGAACCGATCATCTACTTCTTTATTTCTTGGGAGGCTATTTATGAAGACCGCGAAAACGAAGATTGATGTTGATAAGGGTACACTCACAATGGAATTCGACAAGGAGATAATACACTTTAACATATTTGAAGCCATGCGCTACCCAAGTGATGTGCATTCCGCTTACTCCATTGATGTGGTTGATTCATTATCGCAACAAATGGTGGAATTGAGTAAAGAGGATGAACTTGATGTGGTGTTGCAAAAGAGCATTGAATTGGACATCCACGGATTGTCTAACTTGGATGTTGAAATCTCCAAGGAATTGGTGGAGATGTGTGGTGCCTCGGCGGCATTGCAAGAAGCTAAAAAGGGTAATGTTTCATATATTTATTTACCCATGAATGATGAATTACTTGTACCATATATTGTGAAGGAGCCTAAGCTAGAATTGAAGCCACTTCCGGACCATTTGAAGTATGCTTTCTTGGGAGATGGAGATGAGCTTCCGGTGATTATTACAAAGAACCTCACACCGGTACAAGAAGACCGTTTGCTTAGAGTCTTGAGAGAGCACAAAATGGCTATTGGGTGGACAATTGCGGACATCAAAGGCATTAGTCCATCCATGTGTATGCATAGGATTCTAATGGAAGAGAACGTGAAGCCGGTACGTGATTCTCAACGTAGGCTTAATCCTCCCATGATGGAGGTTGTGAAGAAAGAGATACTCAAATTGCTAAGTGTGGGGGTAATCTACCCAATTTCCGATAGAAAGTGGGTTAGTCCGGTGCAAGTGGTACCAAAGAAGTCCGGAGTTACGGTTGTTCGAAATCAAGACGATAAACTTGTTCCTACAAGAGTTCAAACCGGTTGGAGAGTGTGCATTGACTATAGAAAGCTTAATTCCGTAACCCGAAAGGATCACTTTCCTTTACCTTTCATTGATCAAATGTTGGAGCGGTTAGCGGGGCATTCTCATTATTGTTTCTTGGATGGTTATTCGGGATACAACTAAATTGTTATTGCACTGGAGGACCAAGAGAAGACCACTTTCACTTGTCCATTTGGAACATTTGCATATAGACGGATGTCGTTTGGCCTTTGCAATGCGCCGGCTACTTTCCAAAGATGCATGGTAAGTATATTCTCGGATTATGTGGAGCACATCATCGAGGTATTTATGGATGACTTTAGTGTTTATCGCAATTCTTTTGATAGTTATTTAGACAACCTTGAACTAGTTCTTAAACGATGCATAGACACAAACCTTGTCCTCAATTGGGAGAAATGTCACTTTATGGTAAACCACGGCATAGTACTTGGTCACATTGTGTCCTCTCGGGGGCTCGAAGTGGACAAGTCAAAGATAGATTTAATAAGAAACTTACAATTTCCCACTTCGGTGAGGGAAATTCGTTCTTTTCTTGGCCATGCAGGTTTCTATAGGCGGTTTATCAAGGATTTCTCCAAAATCTCCATGCCGATGTGCAAGTTATTACAAAATGAGGTACCTTTTGACTTCAACAAGGAATGCAAGGATGCCTTTGATAAATTGAAGGCAATGTTGATAAGTACGCCAATTATCAAATCATCGGATTGGAATCTTCCATTTGAATTAATGTGTGATGCTAGTGATTATGCGGTTGGAGCCGTTTTGGGTCAAAGAGTGGACAAGTTGTCCCATGTTATCTATTATGCATTTAGAACCCTTAATGATGCACAAATCAATTATTCTACCATGGAAAAGGAGTTATTGGCTATAGTATTTTCATTGGAAAAATTTCGATCATACTTGGTGGGTACAAAGGTTATTGTGTATTCCGATCATGCCGCATTAAGACACTTAATAAAGAAGAAAGAAGCTAAGCCAAGATTAATCCGGTGGATCCTATTGTTACAAGAGTTCGACATAGAAATTCGAGACAAGAGAGGTGTGGAGAATACCGTTGCGGATCATCTTAGTAGACTTGTTATGTCTCAAGAAGAACTTCCATTACAAGACCGTTTTCCGGACGAACAACTTTTCTCCATGGAAGAATCAACACCTTGGTATGCGGATATAGTGAATTACTTGGTGACAAGGAAAGTACCTAGTACAATGTCCAACTTCCAAAAGATGAAACTTAAGAAGGTAGTTAAGCAATATGTGTGGGATGAACCATACTTATGAAAATATGGCGTTGATCAAATAATACGAAGGTGCGTACCTAACTCCGAATTTCAATCCCTTCTCTCCTTTTGTCACACTTTTGCTTGTGGTGGCCATTTTGGTTCTAAACGTACCGCTCTCAAAGTTCTCGAGGGTGGATTTTATTAGCCCACCTTGTTTGAAGATTCATATGTTTTTTGTAAATCGTGTGATAGATGTCAACGAACGGGCAATCAAGGTGCTCGAAATCAAATGCCACTCACACCAATTCTCGCCGTTAAGATTTTTGATGTGTGGGGTATTGATTTTATGGGCCCTTTTGTAAATTCGAATGGAAACTTTTATATACTTCTTGTTGTGGATTATGTTTCAAAATGGGTGGAAGCTAGAGCCACCAAAACTAATGATTCTCGAGTTGTTTGTGATTTTGTAAGAGAAAACATATTCAATAGGCATGGTACACCAAGAGTGGTGATAATAGATGGAGGCTCACATTTCAAGAAGGCTTTCAATGCTCTCCTCAATAAGTACAGTATAACACACAAAATTGGTACGCCTTACCATCCACAAACTAGTGGACAAGCGGAAATTTCAAATCGTGAGATCAAGTCCATTCTTGAGAAAACGGTGAATACAACAAGAAAAGATTGGAGCTTTAAGCTCAACGATGCACTTTGGGCGTATAGAACGGCGTATAAGACACCGATTGGTATGTCTCCATATCGGTTGGTTTATGGCAAGGCTTGTCATCTTCCGGTTGAACTTGAACATAAGGCTTATTGGGCGATCAAGAAGTGCAACATGGAGTATGATGAAGCGGGTAAGCAAAGGAAGTTACAACTAAATGAGCTAGAGGAGATACGTAATGATGCTTACGAGAGTGCCCGTATTTTCAAGGAAAAGACAAAGCTTTTTCATGACAAGATGATTTCTCGTAAAAGCTTCATAGTGGTACAAAAAGTCATTTTATATCATTCTCGCCTTAAACTATTTCCTGGAAAGTTAAGGTCCCGTTGGATTGGACCATATGTTTTTACTAATGTTTTTCCTTACAGTGCAGTTGAAATTACTAGTCTTAGAGACAACTCGGTTTCCAAAGTCAACGGCCATAGATTGAAGCCATACTATAAGAACGTCGCTCATGTGAATTTGGATGAACTTCCATTTGGAGATTTACTCCCTCTAGAGGAGTAATGTGCAGCAAGAGCTAAGTCGGGCCGTCGACTTTAAAACAAGTGCTTCATGGGAGGCAACCCATAGGTTTTGTATTTCTTATCCTTTTGCTTTTTATTTTTGTTTATTTTTCTTGTTCCATATCATGTTAAAATTTCCCACCTTGACTTTACTAAGACGATTCAATTACATTGAGGACAATGTAAGGTTTAACTGTGGGGGAGTGGTTAAGCGTGTATTCAAAAAAAAAAAAAATTTACATAAAACCTTCAACTTGTAGAGATTTTAGAGTCACTAACATACTTTTAGGTATGTTTACATAGAGATTCTGACCGACATAACTGAACTTGGAAGTGTTAGAGAACTACGTTCGGATTTCTTGCTTGTTAGAGTGTTAAATAATGGATTTAATCATGCCGGTGATGCAAATTAGGAGCAGGGAGAAATGCATTATTAGAGTTGCTGATCAATCATTAGTGGAGATTACCCGTATTTATATCATGTGAGGCACCGACCAAATATTCTTTGTAGCTGACTAAAGAGCTTTCTTTTGAGTGTGTGTCACCGTACGTTAATTCCGGGTAGAATGGTGAGCTACCCAACTTCACACCAATTTTCAGCACTACTCTTTGATCTCTTGAGTGCTAATTTTGTCAATCACGAAGGGTGACGTCTATAGATGAAAGCCTCCTTCTTGTAGTTCGATTTGTAGTTAGCACCATTCTCTCCACAACAACGGATCCATAGAAACACCACCATCATCAACAAGGACCGACATCAAAATCTACAAGGAAAGTCGAAGAAGTTCAAGGTTTACAAGCAACGGAACGAGAAAAAAGAGCAGATTTTTACATATATGTTGAGGATTTACAATACAATGAGGTAATTATATATCCAAGTATGAAGACTTATTTACTAGAGCAAAGAGAATCAAAAGGTGAGAATTGTTGAAGTTTATGATTTCGAGACGATACAAGTTGTGAAGAATCAAGCGGTAAAATACTTCTCCCACGGCCACGGTTTGTTTTATTTTCACTTTGTTTTGTATTTTATTTCTCTTGTCTTCATATAATTAATTTAAAAAAAAGTGGGAATTAAATAAATACCCCTTCTTTTCATGGGTCTTCACAAACACCCCTAAGAACTTTATAAATACCCCTAAAGGGTATATTTTAAGTTTTTAGGGTATAGTTTTTGGCACATCTAAGATTATATTAAGTCAATTCAACCTCCGTAGGAGGTTTGGTTGACGTTTTCACGTTGTCAAGAACATACTAGTTCATTTTCATTATCCAAAAAGTACTAGTTCATTTTCATTATCCACTTAAAATAACCCCTTAGGGGTATTTGTGAAGATCTTAGGGGTATTTGTGAAGACCTTGAAAAGGAGGGGTATTTAATTAATGTTCCCAAAAAAAAATGAGACAAGAGAAAAATTTATCATTGTTTTTATATAAAAAGCCGTGGGGAAGGAAAATCTATAAGGAAGTTTCAAGCAACAAGGATTTTAAGGAAACAATTTACAAATTGTCAAGGAATTACGAAATTCAAGAGTTTATCATTAATAGTTGAAGCCGAAGACGAAGACCAAGAAAATAAAGACAAGGAGCGGAAGACGTTTATAGTGGATGCCGTGAGAGTGGTGTTATCATAATTGGCGATCGGATGTGAAGGTGAGTAAGTAATCTCATCCTCGATAATAGTGGTTGATTTCCTTTCTTAGAGATCGTCGGAAAAATGGTTTTTCAAAATGTTAAAAGATGTGGGTTTTTAAAATATCGGAAGTTGTCCTTCCCACCATTCAACGTGTCGCGGATTTCTCTCTTAATTCCTACCTGCACACATGTGAGACCCATAAAAAGCCTTCTTTTTGAGTGCAATTATCATAAAATCCTTTTTGGTGAGGCAGAAGTCAAGGCGAAATGCTTATTGATCGCTTCTCAAACACGCATTCTCTCATTATGGTGTGGTTATTTCTCACTCAACATTTAAGAATGAGAATATGTTCTTTAGTATTTCTAACTTCTTATTACTAGCATGCAGAAACTCTATGTCCTCATAAATCTTTGGATGCTTGGGACGCTAGAACGCTTTGAAGTTGTAAGTTTTAGTTTGATTTGCTCGAGGACTAGCAAAGTCTAAGTGTGGGGGAATTTGATAGGGTGTAGAATACATCCTATTTATTATCTATTGGTTATGCTTTCTTTGTTATTTTTCTTGTGAATTATGTACTTTACGCGTGTTTTTGAGTTATTAGGTACTCTGAAGTCGTACGGACGAAAAGAAGAAGAAATCACCCAGTTTGAGCAAAAAGACCAAAATTGTCATTTCATGGAGAACACTATCTGGAGCCCAGTCATGGTTAAGGGGCAACCCTCTAAGTGGAGCATTAAAAAAACAGCCAGCTGATAAGGGGTGAGCACAGGTTATAGGGCACCCACTGGGGTATCCCTTATCTTATACAATGGGGTGTCATTATCCAACCCTGCTTCTTTAACCTAGAGTCGAGAGAATTTCTTCTCATTCATTAATCCCACCTGAAATTGAGAAAAAAATGGCTGCGCTGCTGCTATATCACCTGAAGTTTCCCGAGAGACCAAATCGAGATTCAGAGATGAAGAAATTGAGGATAGGGTTCTTTGTGTTCGAAATGAGAAATTACGAGAGTTGGAGAAACTGGATCGAGAACTCGCTGCCATTGAAACTGAATTAGTCTGGCATTTGAACTCAAGAGATGGAAAGGAATTTAAGAGCAGATGTTGTTCGAATTGGAAGACAGTGAAATTAAGGTTCGCTGTTAAGGAATCAAAGGAGAACAGAGCTCGACGTTGCTGCCTTGGATTTGCTACGAATTTGAGATCAATGTGTGACAGGGAAGAAGAAGATGCAGAAATTAAGCTCATGAGAAATCATGATGTTGCTGATTCGAGTAAGAAATTGAAGCTGAGATAAAGATGGGTCGGTGATGACTGATGGATTGAGACCAATTTGCGAGAAATTAATGATGAATTCAAGCTAGGGTTTGCTGTTGATGTTACCAGCGATGTGCAAGAAAAAAAAAGGCGATCTCTGAGTTTAAGAGTTTGTGTAAGATCGAGAACTCGGTGAGACATCCGAGACTTGAATTGAAAGATGGGTTCCGCTCGATCGAACTGACGCTGATGAGCTGCTGCTGTGAATTGTGAACCAGATGAAGAAATTTAAGGTGATGCAGTGGTGATTGAGGTGTTGTTCAGATGGACAAGAAGAAATAGAGGAGATCTGACGTTGGTAATCGAAGCTATTGTTGTACTTATTCCAGAAGGGGTTGTGTATGACATTGAATGAATGAAACACTAGATGTATGTGTAGGATTCTTAGCGGTATGGAGCTGAAAAGTGAGGCTGAATTTGGCGGAAGTCCTCATGAACCCGGAACTCGAACTCGGTTTCCCAATTACATGAGTCGACTCAATGATTCGGATGAAGGGTCCGACCATTCAACTCGGTAATTGACCTATTAAGACCAAGTCGGAAGCGGATGATTCAGTGGCTAACTCCTCCTCCCCTTGACCCGTTGACTAACTGAAGACCGTCAGTTTGATAGTTAGCTTTAACAGAATCTGGACGGAATATTCTGTCTGTGGCAACAGAACTCAGGTGGCCGACGGCGACATTTCAGGCCGATTTCCGGTGATCCCAGGATTTCTCCGGTGCGATTCAGTATGTGCAAAATTTTGTGAAGAGTATTCTAGACTCATGGGTGTGAAGACTTGGGTTTGGAATTGGATGGAGAATTTGGCTCGAATTTGGAAAGAGAAGATAGAAGATTTGAAAAAGACTTGAATTTAGAAGTTGAGCTACAAAGGGAAAGGGATTCTATTCCTTGGAAGATTTGGAGAGCATTGAAGCCTATAAATAGAGAAGTTCTCTACACACTTTTACACACACAACACTTGTGTTTTTGCTTGCTTTTCAAAATTCTTCTTTTAATTATTTGGGTGAACTTCAAAAATTCTCCTTTTAATTATTGGTGTGAATTTCAAAAACATGAGTAGATAATTTTCTTATTGATTGAGGATGAATTCCTAGTTCTTAATATATGATTTGAGTTTTGTTTTCAATTCTATCTTGAAGTTTTTCACATGATTATCGTTTGTTTTTACTAATAGGAATGTTTATGCATTCATGATTGATTGATAGATTGTTTGGGTGGCCAACTAAATTGATTTGTTAATTGATCTAAAGCTAGTGAAAGTTAGGGGATAAGTAATCGTTTCTTGACACTTTACATAAGTAGCAAACACGAGACTTTGCGGAGGGATTTCGTGGAGCAATTGTGTGTGAAAACAACGTTAGCAAGTAGACCTTGATCTAAGAGTCTAACTACTAATATCAACCTAATAAGTTCATAAATCTTAATGCGTTTATTTAAATTACATCTTGAGTGATATACTACTAGGTGGTTTGGTAAATAGAATCCAGAGTCGAGAACTTCCGTATCCTAGTGAAACAAGGGATTTAGGGTTTAGCACTGATCTAGTTGCTTTACCTACGGTTGGTGATAATCTGTGACTAATAAAAATTGGAAAAGAACATAACTTGAATCATTGTTTTGCAACGAAGAAGGATTCCTTGATCTTGTCTCTCTTATTGATTTCAACTTTATCTTTGAATTGCTTTGTTTATTTTCTTTTGTTTTATAAAACAAACCCCCCTTTTGTGACAATTTTACAACTAAAAATCTTTTGCTCCTCAACGAACTTGACTACACTATATTACTTGTTAATTAAGTGGAAAAATATTAATTAATTTGTTGTGGTTACAACACGCATCACCTGCGTCAATTAGCTTTTGGATCATGATTTTGAGATTCTTGCATTTCTCGGTCTGGTGCCCGTTGAAGCAGTGGTACTCGAAATAATCCCTTGACTTCTCGGACCTTGGGGGCTGCTTTCCCTTGGACCATGGCCACTCCAGATTTTCCCGATCCTTGCTTTCTCTTAGGATGCGGGTATATATCGTTTTCAGCTTTGTGTAGACTTGGTCTTCGAACTTCCGATCATCACGTCGACGATCATCCCTTCGTCCTCTCGTATCTTCGTTGGGTTGTTCCATTGAACCGCCCCTCTTTGATCCGCTGGCTTGTTCCACTAAATGAGTTTGATGAGATCTTTGAGTCTGGGCTCTGGGATTTTCCCGCTGGATTTCTTCTAGCATCGCGTGCTTTTCAATGATTACTCAGACATCTCCGTCGGCGTTGGGACACTCCCATGAATTTCTACAAATAGCGGGCTCATTCTATCTAATCCCCATTTGTAGCAGTTGATGCTGACCACCGGATCTACATTCCCTATTTCCTGGCAAATCTTGTGCCACCTGTCGGTGTATTCCCTGGTTGTTTCTTTTTAATTAATTGCTAATGAAATTAACTTATCCATTCCTGCGTTAACAGCCTTGTTGTACATATAAGTTCCTAAGAACTTCTCGGTAAGCTGTTTATATGAGTCGATGGAGTTGGGTGGAAGGTTATCGAACCAAGAAAGGGGCGATCCTTTCAAACTTGAAGGGAAGCATCTGCAGAGAATTTCATCATCCTGATCCCATCGTGCTAGCATGCGATTATAATACTGAAGATGAGCTGCGGGATCGCTGGATCCATCATAACATTCAAATGCTGGGATGGAACACTTCATCGGAATGAGAGATATAGCGATATGTGGTACCAATGGGGTGGTGTTGCCTTCTTGCATCACCTCCTCCAATCTTCCTCCCCCTTATCTAGATTTCAGTTGCTTGATCTCAGCCATCATTTCAGCACGAAGGTCCTTCATTGCACGTTGGTTATCATCGTTGGTTGAATTTCGCCTTGATCTTTGGTCTTCTCTGTCAAAATAATCCGAGTCTTCAGGAACATAATATGGATCACTGGATCTATTCCCTCTGGCTACTCTTCAGTTCAACGGCTCAGAATTTGTTGCATTTGTCACGACCATCTTCGGTCATGATTCGGCTCGGGTGCTTTAGAGTTAGCTTCGTGTAGGGCTTCGTTATGCTGGTGAGTCGATCCTAAGCTTTGGTCGATCTTGTCTCTGAGCTCTTGGTTTTCTCGGGCCAGCAATGCTACCATCTCTGTGTACACCCTTTGGCTCCTCTTTAGTTCCTCAAGCTCTGCCATCAACTGGGGGGACCGATTTGATCCTTGATTTGGGGTACCGTGCCGTCCCTGCCCCCCCAAGGGCCATGGTATGATCTTCATCTACCATTTGGATTAGGGGGATAGGAGGTTCGATATTCACTACCTGTAGCTCCTCACGTGGAGGTAAAGGTTGGTTTCTTGTCAGCAACGGTTGGGTTATTGGCAGAGTCTGGTTATGCTCGTTCGTTGGTGGCATCCCGAAGGCTGGTTGTGGTATTGATGATTCCGCAAATCCTTCCCTTTGCTCGAGGGCGCGGGTAGCTGTTGCAGCTTTCACTGCGTCGGCCTTGGCTACATCTGCTCTAGCCGCATCGGCTTTTGCTGCCGCTGCTCTGGCTGCATCGGCTTTTGCTGCTACTTCCTTGAGAGTTGTCGCTCCTATATCGTTTGCATTCGATGGAGAGGTAATTTTCGCCGCATCCATCTTCTGGTTCGCCGTTTTCGGATTTTCGCCCTTCTGCTTGCTGCGTGTCATGACTGGTGTTGTCCTTGGTGTTTCTTTGGATGATGCTTTGGCTTTTCCTGCATCCTTCATGTTTTCCATCTTTGCTTTCTTCGCCTGCATAGTTCAAACATCGTCGAAAATCCAATATCCATGTGGATCCTGTAAGCAAAGTTAATCCTAGCACGCAGACCAAGAGTATAACTCAACAGAAAGTTGTTAAGAGATCGTGAATTTAGACGAAAGACTTGGAGAGGCATCAATAATTGAAAACATGGGTTTTTCATAGATCCGAGAAATTCTTTCACGGAAAATCATTTAAAGTGAAAAATATGGAGATTTCTAAGAAGAACGCAAGTCCTAAACTTTTAAGCATGGAGGATATGTAACATACTAAAGAAAGCCCAGATCTGTAAGATTAACCTTAAGTAGACATAGAAAACTCCAAAAAATGCGCATATCTGGGGGTTTCGTGCCTCGAAAGAATAAATACTTTTTAAGAGAAGTATAAATCTACAGGAACAGTGGTTTTAAATCATCCATGAATAACAAACTTTAAACCCTACGCGGAAAATTAGTTTTAAAGGATTGATTTCGTAGATCAGCTTAAATACTAACACTATCATTTAGAGGATAGTACGAGGAACCAGAAAATAAGCAATCACAGGATAAGATAAATCTTTTACCGAGACAGAGTCCCTGTTTCTAGCGCCAGATTGTGAACACATAGATTACGATGGCTTCCAAGTGTTCACAAACAATATTCGCATTTGTAAATAAGAACGTTGTAAGAAATAAACAAGTATGAAATGGTACTAAACACGATGACTCATCGACTCAGAGTCTTCGGACTCGTCATTGTCTAGTCGGGGGGGGATTGATTCATCCATTTCACATGCGTGTATCATAAAGCATAATACTAATAACATAAAGTAAGGTGATGAGATGTAAATAAAGGCGGAACTTACGTGGTTCGGCACTAAGGCTTACATCCACGGGGTTGGTGTTTCACTATGTATTGAGGAGTTACAAAGATAGTCGAATGACTTTAAGTGAATAACGATGCTTAAAGGAGAAATATGATTCATACTTACTCGCCTATTTCTCTTTCCTATATTCTTATCTAGTTACTAGAAATTGGTCGACCCTTCTCTCTTAGTGGAGAGGGGTATTTATAGGGATGGCACGTGGGGTCCACTGCTAAAGTCGACGGCCACCTTATCTTCTTGTTCTTTGCGCTGATACCGCTGGTGTCTTCGTATTTCACCGATGCCACCAGCGGTTATGCTTGGTGACGACGGGTCACCTCTTTCTCCTCCATAGGTTGGTTGACATGTACACTATATCTAGAGAATTTAATGCGGGTGGTTAGGGCATCGCACACGCCGGATAGCTGTCTGCGTCTCCCATCACATCTCGTGTCGGTTAGACTAACCCCGGTCGTTGATATTAGACCCTTATCGAGATGGAATAAAGTGAATCTTTGGGTGTTCTTCGATGCTTCGCGGTGGTGGCTCCTTCGGTGCTCTCGATTCTAGCCGTTGGATCGATTCGAAGATGAACGTATACTGATGTCGGATGCTTCTTGGGTGTTGGTACGTGGCAACGTGTCTTGATGTTCCAAACTGTGTGTTCTCCACGTGCAATTCCTTGGACATGTGGAGAGTGATGAATTATGTATATACACCTGTCCACAAAATCAAAAGCAGAATCAGTTCCATAGAAACAAATATGGAAGAGAGTAGTGAGCATCAAAAAAACATTTCTAGATATAACGGGGATCAAATCCCGTGATATATCCCGCAACTCAAATCTTTTGTGGACCCTATAGTGGGTAAACAACACCCCATACGAATCTCTGTTTGGGGTCCCAGGAGATTGTCTCTACCGGGATATTTCACGGTAGATTTTTGATGTCAACCTACTGGCATCAAAAACAACCATAAGTTTTGGGGCAAACTAATTTCCAAGTCGGTAAAAGAATTTACTTCATAATAAAAGATAAATTTACTTCTAGAGAAAATTCTGAAAAATTAGTTCCCGAATTTAAGTTTGATTTTTCGACTTAATTATGTCGAAAACCTATTTCCCTTAGGATTCAGAGCTTTGTTGGAGTTACTATAAGAATCTCGTACTAAAATAAACCTAGCGTTTTAGGGGCCACTCAAAAGGATTTAGGGGCCAACAATAAAGCAAAATAGGGTCACCCAAACCTAAAGTGAGTTACCCATCATCTCGCATATTTCTTAATGGCAAAATTACCCTTATATAATCGGGAGATAATATATTATTTTTATCCTCTGAATGCATTCGGTAGACAAAATAAGAAGCATGAGTCTGAATGTAGTGGGTGCAGTATTTGAATGAATTTTGTTTCATTTTTTTTCCTAGGGTTTTTCTGTTTTTTCCCAGATTCGGGAGATATTCATGACTTTAAACTTCCGAATGTAGTCGTGTTCTTCATTTCTCAAGAACATCGACAATATTCGGGAGATAGAATTATAGGTTAACTTCCGAATATTTTTGGTCATATATTCATGTGACCAAAATGGATATAATCGATAGCTTAAAGAATTTTTTTGACTTCCGAATATATTGATGTAGAGACACAGTAATCGGAAATACCAATGCCAAAACTTAAGGATTTTGGCAGGTTTGGATTGTTGAGCCACTCAATAATCAGAGATTTGGTTAACTAAATTTACCATATTCGGTAGTATTTTAAGTTAATTAAACTTCCGATTATATACTGGCCCCAAAACGAGTTTTTGAAAAAACTTCTTCAATTTTCGAATTTTGGTACTACCATATTCGGTAGTAAGGTAAGTGAACTTAACTTTCGATTATATAGTGGCATTTTGAAATGAGAATTACCATATTCTGTAGTATTTTAAGTTAATTAAACTTCCGATTATATACTGGCCCCAAAACGAGTTTTTGAAAAAAAAATCTTCAATTTTCGAATTTTGGTACTACCATAATCGGTAGTAAGGTAAGTGAACTTAACTTCCGATTATATAGTGGCATTTTCAAATGAGAATTACCATATTCGGTAGTATTTTAAGTTAATTAAACTTCCGATTATATAATGGCACCAAAACGAGTTTTTGAAAAAAATTCTTCAACTTTCGAATTTTGGTACTACCATAATCGGTAGTAAATTGTGTTCATTATCTACTGATTGTGTTTAATTTTTAGTACAGAAAAATTGAATTTTTTGAATCAAGAATAATCGGTAGATAACAATCATTTTATCTACCGATTCTGGTTGATGTTCATCATTTCTTAAGAAAATGAGTTATAATCGGTAGGTAAAGTAGATTTTTATCTACCGATTATGTTCCTGCTACTGCAAATCCGAAAACGAAAAAAAAAAAAACTTCAAATAATTTTGCTAACATTAGCTAAATGTACACTAACTACCGAATGTGTAGTTATGAACCGATTATTTGAGGGCAATTTTGTCATTACGAAAATTATTGATAAGGGGTGAACTCAATTTAGGTTTGGGTGACCCTATTTTGTTTTATTGTTGGCCCCTATTTTCTTTCGAATGGCCCCTAAAAAAGCTAGGAAAATAAACCTTCTCATCAAAATTCCCAAGAATTGTATTTTGGCAAGCAGTGGTCCCACTGCAAAGCAAAAAACTCATTGAAGATGCTCCATTTTGGTCAAAATAAAGAAGTACATACTCCTAGTTACTAGAATGTGGCGTGCAAGTTAGCTCTATCGAAAATTTGTGAACTAGTTTAAGTCGGCAATCAATTTGGGAGAAAGTCATCATCAGCTCAGCTATACCAGAAGTCCCAAACTACATTCCGTTCAGTGGCTCACATGTTTTCTCCTACACAATGTGCTTGCGGTACAACAAAATTTAGCGCTAGGCACATGTTCCCATTCAAAAAGCATAGCAGCTTTTACATAAAGTGTGTGTAACAAATTGCGTGTATTATGTCCAAATTTGTTTCAAACATCGTGATAAGTTGCACTTTTCATTTCCGGTGCATACCCGCAAAATATACATGCATGAATACTACTCCGACTAAAACTAGGAAAATACTACTCTGATCCTGGCTTTTATGAAATTGGAAGGCAATTTTTTTCAAACCAACAGTTTAATTTCAGCTAGTAGTGTCGTTTTGGTGTTGTTGGTGGTGTTCCTGGTGTTGTTTTCTTCGATTGCCTTGTTTATCCCCTTTCGTGTTACAAAGTTTTCCTTGGGTTTTTTAATCTTTTTTTGGAATTCAGTTTGCTTAGGTTTGTTTGGGTCTTTTTGGCGAAGTTAATCTTATATTCCAAGGTCCTAGAATTATCCTTGGAGTGTATTTTGATCAGGAATTGGATCCTTTTAAAAGATAACCTTGATTTGGTTTTATCCAAACTTGTATATGGGTCATCTGAATTGTGCTTTAACTTGGGCATCCAAGGAAAATAGCAGCTTCAACCTTCAGCAGTTAATCTATGTCTGCACCAAAACAAGAGGTAGCCAGCCAACGAAGAATTGCAACAGACTTTTAATTGTCTTCTACAGCTTCATAGCTTCACATATTCGCCTATAATGTCTTAACCAAGGCGACTTATATTTCACAACTTGCAGCATAACAACTTCTCACATGGAACCATGAGTTCAGAATTGTATCACAACACTAAAATTACTTTTTGCGTAGCAGCAGCAAGTACAAAACCTAATTATGCTAATGGGCCGGTGAAATCGACTCCTCTGCTCACATTTAGTCTCGGTTGCATTACTTTTAAGCAAATTTGTTTTCCCCTTTTAATTACATTAGTATACTTTAGTTTGAGTCTCGTAATTTTTGTTGTTTTATAGTCTCTAATATGTTTTTAGTAGCATTATTAGTAGTTGTAATCTCTGTCTTCTCCGGTATTCACCACTCGATGGACCAAGATGAAAAAAAAAAAGCAGTGCAGTTAAAGATCGAGGCAATAAACCTCGGCATATGGAAGCAATTGCACGAGTAGCATCTTCAATCAAGCGCATCGAACATCGATGAGTGCCAAATAGTGCATATTTATACACCTTTTTATTGGCATTTTACTCATCTTTTTGCGTTTAGAAATCGAGATATTATCTCGGATTCTCGTGTTTTCTTTGTTTTCAAGAATAAATATTTGTATTAATTAATTTTGTGTTTTTAGGTAATAAATAAAGCTCGGAGAATCTGAGGAGCCAAAAGAGAGAAGAATTCGAGTCAAACATCTATGGAGCAGATAAAGCCCGCGCGCGAATCAGTCGCAACCCAACTTACAAAACATGGGCTTGAGCTAGACCCGACCCGTGACCCGGATCCAAGCCCGTCTCTTCTGAGACGTTGAGATTTCTATCTCCAACGGCCGCTGCCTCCACGCGCATCGAAGTTCGCTGCTCCCGTGCAACACCGCATCATGCCAAAACCGCATACCACCCGAGCCGTGCGATCTTCCATCCCCATGCATCCTACGCTCGTCGCGCCTTCCTCATCGAGCTTTGATGTAACCGCTTCAAAGATAGCCCCTATATAAACCCCAAAGCCTAACCCTAAACTCATTTCTTCTCCCTCACCCCGACAGAGCAGAGCTCGCAAACCCATCTCCCGACCAAACTCCCAGACACCACCTCCATCTCCCGCCACGGCCGATTCGCCACCTCCATCACCAACTCCATCGGAGCGACCCACCTACTCCCACTCCTTAGGTCTAGATATCTCTTTTGTAGTTTCTTCCAACCCTTGAAACTAAATCGAGATAACTAGAACTAGGGCATTCAACCAACAACCCCACATGGAGCTCGGCCGAAGTGACGAAGAGGAGAAGCAATTCGAGTATGGGTTGCATTTAATTTCTTTTTAAAAGTAATTTAGGGTTTGGTTTGTTGAATCTGTTGCATGTATAAATAGAGATGAATGGTGTTGTTAGGAGGGATGCCTGGATTAGCCAGAGCATCCTTGTAGATTTAATTTACGTTATTTGTCATTTTTTTGAGTTGCTAGGGTTTCAATGAAACCCTAACTCCATGTTATGTGTTTAAACTACGTTTGAGTGTTCTTGAGTGTTTAATGTATTAGATACTTTCAATTCTAGCACCCAACGCCTTTTTCTTTCACAATGCATGCCAAGTATGCATTGTAGTCGGGTATAAATGTGTTGTGTGTGTTTGCGGCTTAATCCTTAGAGTTAAAATGCTAATTCTTTTGACTAGTTGTGCTTAATTAGACAACTAGTGCTCTAGGTTAGTGCCTTAGCTGATAATTGAATTATCATTAGGTGAAACTCCTTAGCTAGGTGAAGGAACCATTTTTTAATTGGCGCCAAAACCTTGGTAGGCCTCGGAATGTGTATATTTTATGGCCTACGGTGATAACCGCAAGTGCACGGCGTCTATCGGAGACGCGGCAAGTACGGGTCGATCCAAACACCTCTTCCATCATCGACACTCTTATGGACTCTGCAATGTCTATCAAAAGTACAGCTTTCTTGTGGAAAGCATTGAACGAAGGCCTTCCGACCTTCGACTGCAACATCTCCCCCCGATGCAATTCTGATCCGAAGACCGCTGCTCACGTTCTGTTCCTCTATTTTGCTTCTTTAGATTCATGGCATAGCATTTCAATTGTAATTAATGAATCTCTGGGTATTATATACCCGCGTGTAATAGCCCTCTAAATTTTTATTAATAAAATTCATGTTTCAAAAAAAAAAAAAAAAAACTAGGAAAATAATCAATCGAAAACAAATGCTGCGAAATGACAATCGACGAGCAAGTGATCGGATATTTTCTTACTTTTCTAACGACCATTTTTTGTCTGAGCTGTATTCCGAGCTCCCAGTCAGTTACTCTCTAAAATTGCTGACTCGTCCAACTACCAATCACTTTAGAGTTTAGACACATGCTTGCCATTATCGTAACAGTGGACACTGGGTCCACCTGAACTTTTCAGGTAATTTCTGCTGCGGGCAAATGAATAATTAATTTACGCGCTTTGTCTTGGGAATACCAAACAATTTGAGTACTAATTCTTGGTCTTTTTGGCAAATAGTAGTGGTCCCTTTGTAAATGTGAGTACTCATTTTTGGTCACAACGTAGTTGCTACAATTGGCTTGCAAGAGTTGGAGTTTTATCCATAATTTGTGAACAAGCTTCAAGTACGGGAATCAATTTTGTTAACCAAAATAGATTGGGGAAGGGAAAAAATTTTGCAACTCGCAGTGCGAGTTCAAAGTTGAATTCGCGGCTCCATAGTCGTAGGATGTCATATCTACCACATCCGAGAGATATTTCAAAATTTCCAGAGATATTTCAAAAATTAATCGTTAAGTTCTTTGATGTCATATCTACCACATCCTACGACTATGGGTATGAATTGACTTTTGAACTCGCTTCCTGCAAAATTGTTTTCGTGGGTGCAATCGAAAATTTTAGGGGTGCAAAAAAGCAAAAGTAGGCTTATTTATAAAAAAAATTACTTACAGGGCCTAAAATGGGCTTTGGAGTCAGCTGGGCGGGGTGCAAGTGCACACCCTTGCAATGAACCGTTTTTTGGGGACCCTTGTTTTTTTTAGGGGACCATTGTTTTATTTAGGGTAGGACATTAGAAGTAAATCTAGGTCACCCCTTATCAATATATATGTTTATTAATACCTACACTACCCTTTTGATTATTTTTGGGTTATGATTAGTGAAATAATTAAGTAAAAAATAATTAGTCAGATTAAATTAAAAGATGTGTTTTTATAAAAAGAAGTAGAATTTTTTAGAGAGTAAATTTAGCGAAGATGAAGGAGAAAACCATGGAAAATAAAATTATTTCCAATTCACTAAGTTTGGGTATTCAAGTGATGAAAGCTCATCTGATTCTTCATCTCCATCCTCTCTCTAGAGTATTTGTTAATCTTCACAATGATCCTGATATGAGTTATTTCTTAGATGGTGAATGTATTCTTCCCCAAACTCAATCTCAAGATGAAAATGATGGATTTTATGAACCACAACCGGAGGAAGAGTATTTGGGTATCAGTATGCTCCAAACTTAGCTAATGTTGGTTGAATTGCTCCAAATTTTCAAACCAAATGTAAATTTTGAAGTAGTTCGGTTACCTTATGTGAAGAACATGTAACCGAACTAATGCTGGAAAAGTGTAGTTCGGTTACTTTATCCAAACTTTAGGTAACCGAACTCTATATTAATGGAAGTTTCATGGATTTCCAGAGTAATGTTCGGTTGTTTCGCAACCGATTAACCAACCGAACTTTAGGAAAATAAGATTTTACTTGGTGTACGAAGTTCGGTTGGTTCGCAATCAATAACAAACCGAACTTTACGTAAAAATAAGATTTAACTTAGTGTACAAAGTTCGGTTGGTTCGCAACCAATAACAAACCGAACTTGACGTAAAAATAAGATTTAACTTAGAGTACAAAGTTCGGTTTGTTCGCACACTGCATATAAACCAACTATCTAACCGAATTATACATAATATAAGAGTATACTAAGTTTAATAAGTTCGGTTGTTTCGCAAACTTGATCCCAACAGCATAACTAACCGAACTTATTAAACAAAATAAAATCAACAGTTCCAGAGTTATATTCGGTTACCTAGATAAAATAAAAGGTAACCGAACTTTGTACTTGTTATTTGTTCGGTTACATGTCATCTTGCTTTTTAATCGAACTTGGAGTTAGGTTTACGATCAAATTATCTTTTACCGAACTCTGTTGTGATTGCAATTGATGTTGTTCCATTTCTTGTAGATTGAATGCCAACCTATACCAATGGATGATCAACCTTCTCCGGTTGATATGTTGTTCGAAGATACATCCGGTCACTATGTCAATGATTTGGTATTTACAGAAGCTATTGATGCGAAGAATTGGGCTAGAGAGCATGCCAAGAGAGCCATATGCGTATTAGTTTTGAATGGAAAAGAAAGCAAAACTCGTTTTGAAATGGTTTGTGAGAGGAGTGGGGATCCGGATGCTAGTTACAAGAGGAAGGATTATGTGTATAAAGGAAAGACGACGAGGAAGAACATAACGTGCTCAAAGAAAATTAAATGTCTGTTCAAGCTAGTATTTAGTAAGTGCAAACAAAGGAAAGGATGGGTTCTATTTATGGATAAGGTGGTAGGTCATCACAACCACCCTCGTCCGGAGGATCTTGAAGAACATGCAATGGCCGCAAGGCTCACTCCTCAAGAAATGGAGAAAATAACTAAATATATGAGAATGAGAATTTCACCACTTGGTATGCTTCGCTTATTAAAGGATGATAACAATGATAACGTATCATCTTTGCACACCATTTACAATACAATTAAGACAATTAAACGGAATGAATGGAAGGATAGAAAAGTCATGCAACAATTGTTTTTGTTGGCTCAAGAGAAAGGCTACGCGGTTCAAAAGAAGGTAGGTCCGGAAGAAGAAATAACTCATCTCTTCATTGCTCATCCGAAGAGTGTTCAACTGGCTCAATGCTTCCATGAAGTTCTTATAATGGATTGCACTTACAAGACAAACAAATACGAGATGCCATTGTTGAACATTGTTGGTCATACGTCGACGAAGTCACCGTTTACCGTTGCTTTTTGTTTTCTAAAGGACGAGCTAGAACCAAGTTACACTTAGGCGCTACAACAAGTGAAGGTGATCTACCGAGATGATGATATCCCCGGGGTTATAGTGACGGACAATGAAGTAGCATTGATGAACGCAATAGAGAGAGTCTTCCCATTGGCACATAATATGCTTTGTACATTTCATATATGGTGCAATGTGATGAATAGGTGCAAGCCTCAACTTTGTCCACCTAAGAGGAAAGCATTGGAAGAGATTAGTAAGCTACCGGAAGATGAACAAGCGGATGCAAAAGAGGCATTCGATAAACAACACACCATAAATCACGCTAAATGAGTTGCTTTCTCCGGGGAATGGTAGGTATTGACTTGGTCTCTCACCGAAGAAGAGTATAATCTAAATCTTGCCGAATTTATTGAACATTGGTCTGGCCCCGAATATCCGGAGGATATTGTAATGTATGTGGTGAAGCAATGGTTGGAACCGCATAAAGAGCGCTTCGTTTATGCTTTTACCAACCACCATAAACACTTTGGGAATCAAGCGACAAGTTTGGTAGAATCGGCACACCACCGGTTGAAGAAAAATCTCTTTGGATGTGTCGATAATTTTGTGGTTGTGTTTAACGCTATGAAGGTTTACTTCAACCGCGAGATTGAGAGAATTAAAGAGAAGTTTCAAAAAAGACGCATCATGAAGTACAAAAAGATTGTAGACAAAAGTGGTAACATCAAGAAAGTGGAGGATCTTCGGTTTTTCAAGGGACTCCACTATAATGTTTCACATGCTTTCATTAAGAGGTTAATGGTTGAGGTGTATTTGATTGACATATAGGGAAACAAGCCGGACGAGGTGTGTGTTTGCAACATGATGAAGTCTATGGGACTCCCTTGTCGCCACATGATAGCTAAGTATGAACATGGTATAATCCCTTTAAGCGATATAGATCCACATTGGCAACACTTAATTTTTTTCCTCCTCCAAAAGGCGATGTCGGAGAAGAGTTTGGTGACAATGAAATGGGAAGAATCGTTATCGAGAGTACCGGAACATGAACAAACTCGAAAGGCAAATATTTTGGGATGACATGCGGCCAATCGTTCATCCATGAGACTTCGAGAATGTGCAAGAACCGAATAAAGGCAAGGGAAAAGGTAGGCCAAGAACCAAAGAAACAAAAAACAAGTTAGAGACTATGCAAAGGTGTTGGGTAAGAGGATAAGTGAAATGACCCCTTTTACTAGAGATCCTTCGGGGCATGAGTATGTCGCGACGAAATACCAAGAAGATTCTAAGAAAAGGGATAGGAATATTATTGAAAAAGGCGAGACAAGTGAGCGGGATATGAAGAAAAAAAAGACCGATGTTACAATCTCAACATACTCCAATTGATGATACACCACCTCTTATTGATAAAATGTTCCTGGAAGAGCTACCTCCTTACATTAGAGATTATGTCATATCCACCAATGACGTCCCTCCGGATGGTAATTGCGGTTTCCACGTTGTCGTACAACAACTAGGGCCTTTCACTCAAGGTGCCAAGATATATAATGATAATCAAATCACTTATGTTCGTCAAAGGTTGTTGATGAAGCTAAGGGAGAAACCGGAATTTTACAAGACAATGTTGATGGATGGAGATGCTAGTCTCAATATGCGTTTGTTAGGTATCAAAGTCGTCTCCACTTGGGCAATCCAATCACAAGGGATCATTGGATGAGCATCTTGGATATGTGGGCACTTAATCGCCGACGCATTCATTTGCGTGGTTCACTTTCTCAAAATGTGGTAGTTTCACATACACTCCGAAAACAACCATATGTGTCGACCAACTTAGACGTAGTAGAGTGGTGATTGCGTTGATTAACAACAACCATTTTATAGGACTCGGTTAGAAGACAATTGTCCATTGCCTCCGATATGCGTACACTCTTATTGGAATGAATTTAACCCGACACAATGTTGGGTTGGTGCGCTATGTATGAACATAACATGGAGATGTGGAAAGATTTAAAGGAATCGAAAATAATTATACACGAAGGTTCAATTTCCCATGCGGATGATTAAATGTACCATTAGTCCAACCAGGTATGCTTTGAAAATCAACATAAGAATGAAAGATTGTGTTTTTTGGTATTTGGTCTTTTTTTTGGGTCTCTTTTTTTTTTTTTTTTTTTTTGTTGTTGTTGTTGTTTGCAATGCAATTTATATAAGTTCGGTTAAGAAATAACATTACATGACATTACCGAACTATTACATGACTTAAGTTCGGTTTGGAAATGAAATTACAATACATTGACGAAATAAAATTACAAAAGACTTAATACCCATAACGCATTATGAAAAAGTCTCTAAGGATGCGGAAATGATCTTCATATTTGAAATCCTTTCCTTTCCATCGTCTCCATTCATTCTTTGACATTAAAACGATTTCCTCGTATGTTTCACCCTAAGTCGATTCTTCGCAATGATCAGATACAAAATCAAAAAAATCCACAACTCTTTCTCGAATCTTTTCAAATCGAATGAACAAAGGTACTTGGTCAAGGTTATCAAGGTTACCTGTGTCGGAGCATAATCTCTCATGAATTTTCACCCAAAAACTATTACTCATAATACCATTCACTCTTTTGAGGTGTATAGCGGATATAAAGATAGCCGTTACTTGAGTCAGATCAAGTACATTGTTGTGTGAAACATAAAGTTCGGTTACATACCAAATTTGAAATGTAACCGAACTCAACACTTTAAAAAATATTCTGAAGTTCCAGAGTTCCATTCGGTTACCTGGTAAATTTTTGCAGGTAACCGAACACAAAATTGGCTAGGACTGGTTTTGGAACCCCTTAGTTCGGTTACATACAATTTTTTTGCAGGTAACCGAACAAATAAGTTCGGTAACCTGCCAATTTTTCTATGTTACCGAATATGACTCTGAAACTTAAATTTTTTTTAAGTGTTGAGTTCGGTTGTATCTCAAAATTTCGAAGAAACCGAACATTGAGACAACAAAGTTCGGTTGATTACGATATTTAGTCTACTAACCGAACTACCTTAATGTTTCTTAAACATTTTTTTGTAATGAAACATATATGAGTCTAATTGCCGAACTAATCCCTTAAAACATAAATTAGAAACCAAATTATAAAATTCATTTACTAATCCACATAACTAATTGTTAGAACCACACGAACATAAGAAAATAAAGTACCAAATCCGCAATAAAAAGGTCTTCCAAACATAAGAAAACAAAAAATAAATTCCGCAAGTAACCTCTTATGTTTTGTAAACATAGGAAACCAAAGTACTAATTGTTGCAATCACTCATTGACGACGCCCACTACGAGAAACTTTTCTACTCTTGCATTTAGGAGTTTTAGCTCATACTTCGTCACTAGGAGTGTCATCTCCACCGCTTTGTTGTTCAACCATCCGAGCTTGAACCTTCCCTTCTCGGCGACTCCTCTTCACCGGAATGGTCTGGCTTGGATCAACGGTGTTGGGTGAAAAACATTAGTCCATTGGTTGTAGAGGTCCATTTTTTCACACGAGTATTCATCGGCTCTCCACTCCGGTTTTTGCCATCATTATCTTCAACAATTTAGCACTTGACTTCACCTTTTTTTCAATCAAAAGCATAAACAAGTATTATTTTCTCAATTTCATTTTATAACATTATTAAAAGCAAAAATAAGAGTAAATATGTTACCGCCAAATTCCATAAGACCAAGGCCTCATCACCACAGGTAGGGGTATGCTTCATCATTTTCTGAGCCTCTTTCTCCACTGCCTTCACTTTCGCTTTCTCAGCACGGGATTGATGGTCTCTGTTTATTACACGAGGATGAGAAAAATTTTCATACCATTCCATATATCCCTCGTCAACAACATTTGGCTCATCATAACAAACTTCACACTCTTCAACTGGAATAACAGAATTCTCATAGTTGATCCATTGGTCCACTGATGGAGAAGGATCGTATTTTGGAACAAAATTCTTTTCGGTGTTCTTAGTTCCCCGCTTCTTAACCTTGAAGTTGAATTTTTTCTCTTCGGGGACACTTTGGACACAACAAAATTGTCTCAATACTCTTCGAGGATTATACATTGTACAACCGCCAGGATAAAACAACATTCCATTATAACCCGCGATTTCTGAGAAATTAACAACCTCAACATCTTCCTCTTCTTCATCTGATTGAAGCTTGTATGGATGGAAAACCACATCTTCAACCGTTGCATTATCCAATGTCTATCTCAACTTCAACAACTTTTTTTCTTACCCTTCTCATGTGAGTCCAAAAATTCATATTTACCCGCTGTAGCCTTCCCATAATGCCAAGGAGTGTGAGCATGAGGCAATTTCAGTTTAGGGAAGTGGTCGTACACCCAAACCTATGAGAAGAAACCACAAATATGATTAGTAAATATATCAAAATTATAGTTTAGTTTGTTCGCAAATATATCTTGAAACACACAAAGGATAATTTAACAGAATTTTGAACAAGGGTGTATAAGCCTCCAAAATATAAACTCTTAAGCCTCGAAGCTTTTAACGAGCTCCGCTAACGAATGATAAAACCGCAATTCCCCAGCAAAGAGTTGTTCACCTCATGAAGGGGTCCAATAGCTTGGAGGTAATGGGCATTTACCACGTGACCTGAAGTGTGGGAAGAAAATGGTTCCTAGTTGACATAACAAATAAGCGATCACATGGTGCTTAATCTTCTCTCTCGTCATCACCAACTTTCCTTGAGCAACCAAATCTTTCGTCCCTCCAAACTCCTCAAACAAGACTTTCAACTTGATATTTTTCAACTTCTTCTTATGCGAATGGTCCGGGTTGAACTCATTATACTCATCACCTTCCTTAGGCTCTTTTGCAGCTCGTCTAAACTCACAATGTGCCTTATCAACCGCTCCAACCTAAACACTTTTCCACCAACTTTTCAAGAAGTTCATAACTCATGGAGGGATCGTAGCCAGCTCGAACACTTGTTCCCGTAATGGAAGTCTAGTTATTCGAAAACAATCATCCTGAAGTTATTGCCATCTCGCCAAAATCGGTAGATGAAAGGTATCCGTTTACGGATAAACCCTCTCGGTAAATGCGAAGCTTGTTGACAACATCAAATTTTTTGGTGCGCATGTTGTATTATCGTTCCATAGTACACAATCAAATACCTCCAACCGGACCTCATCACACTCATTCTCTATATTCCATTTCTTGTTCTTTTGACGTTTCAAAACACGAACAACATTATTATGATCCTACAAATACAACATCATATCTTATATACTAATACTAGGTCTTAACTCCGTGCCGTGACACCGTGGATGTTTTGTCTCTAATACGATATTGTTCATATTCCTCTTGCTTCATTTTTCCGTGGTAATTATTTTGATATTCAAATAGGTTTTGGGAAGAAAAATAATGGGTTACCTGATTTCTTTTATTTTATTTAAGCATGTTATTTCAGTTTATTATCTGGCTGGAGTAATAATGTTGTGCCAACATGAAAAAAAAAAAAAAAAAGATATTTTACCCATATAATATTCCATCACACCATAATTTTAAATTTCAAAAGAATATTTCATCTAGCAATACATATACCTAAGTGGCAATACAACTCCATGGTGTTTATGACTACATGAGTTTCAAATTATTGATAACTAAGGATCTAAGGAGTGAAGCAAAAACCCATAACATTTTCCTATTATAGATAAAAAACTATATATTTATTTATTTATTGGAAATGTGAGAGGTATAAAAATGGAGAACCCTTGGCTATTGGAAGGCTGAGATATACACTTATGAGCTGAAAAAATAAAATTATAAAAGTAAATTAAAACATGTGTAAGATTCTTTCTCAATCATATTGATAACATAAAATTGAAGAAATTCGTGGATAAAAGATTTCACACCAACTATGCTAAGTAGTGCATGAATGGCGTTCTAACATCTAGTGTTACTCAAGTAATTTGGAGCAGTAAAGAGCATAGTCATATTGATATTTGTATCCACATAAATTCAACTAACCTTTTGAAGAAAAATTATTAGTTTCAAGGTAAAGCCGATACAAACACCTATCGCCTTCAATTTGTAGAACACACAGGCTTAATCGGCCTTGAGATTAAACAAATAACCCAACATTAGTTAAATAATGTCTACAAATACGGGATTGAAACATAGTGCTAACGGGAAAATGAGAGACTAAAATTTTCTTAACCAAACATGTACTCAAATTAAAAAGTCATCAATTTAACAAAAAAATATAAAAGAACCCAAGTTAAATCAATACTTGCATAAACAAAACCTATAAGAGAATTTCGTAATTACTAAATACCTTTAAAATCACTATTAGAGATTTAATTGCATGCCTCGTTAAAAACGGTAAGACGAAATTACCAAATTAATTTGTAGAAGTGTCACCGGATATGTAGCAATTCGAGAGAAGTTTGCACCTTTGGTGGTTATGCGCACCATCTAAGTGTTGTTCGATTGATTATTTTTTAGAAGGTTTAGGTTTTCATTGGAGAAACCGAGAGAGAGGTTTCATTATATTCATTATCATTCAGATATCCAAGACCAACTCGCTACCGCTTACGTGATCCCTATACAAATCCAATGATTTATCTATTGGAGGGAGAAACCTTGATACTAAATATGTAATTTTAATATTTATTATATAACGTGACTTCCAAATATTTTTAAAAAAAAAAAATCATGTATTTTAAGCGAGTTATATTAGCATTAAGATGATCAACCACATTTCTACTTTATAATGTTACCCTTTTGTAGTGGCACATAATTAACATAGTCAATTACTACTCATCAATACCCGTCAAGACCACAAAACCACCGGATATCACTTCTTTCTCCATAACCACCACCGCCATCCCTCGTAGAATATTGGGTACACTTATAACTTTTAATCCCAGACTTTCATGTATAAAGTTTAGGTTTAACAAATTTAGGTCGTTAATTAAATTATTCAACTATATGTTTTTTGTTAATACTGAAAATCATCATGCGTCTGACGGTTACCAAAGATAGCAGCGGTACAAAAAAAACCATTTTGTCTTATATGATTTGGTATCATCCCAAAAATATTTGTACCCGCCTTTATTGATCGTGTCAAAAACAACCTACAATGTTACCCGTCATGTAAAAACTTTTTTTTTTATTATTTTTGATTGAAAAAGAAAAAACCAATACCACCACCATTAAAACCATCCAACACCACTATTTCTTCCACCAAAACTAATGTTACCGCCTCCACTACTTAATAACACCTATCACCGCTTCCACCACCTACTTTCTTCTTCTACTACCACCGCCACCATTAATATATATTGAAATAATTTTTGTCAAAATTATTTATTGATGGAAATATGTATTAATATTAATTAAGGGACATTTATGATGTAAAATTAATAAATCATTTATCATGAGAAATTAATGAGACACCAATTAATAAAATACTTATACTAATTGATATTTAAGTTCAAAAAACCATGACCATAGATTTATCTTCTCTCTAGACAAATATGGACCACCACTTACACAAAACTTAGCTAAACTGTGCTTTATACTCTTGATATACCGAAAATATATGTCAAAATATATAAAAAAATGACTAAGAAATATTGATGTATAAGATTCAATACCTTTGTCGCAAAGATCTTGGCAGCCCATGAGTTTTTGTAGCCAAGCAATACCTCCCTCCATCTCTTGGAGTACCATAAGTTGGGTTCTTTGGCGGCAAACACAAACCGCCCATCACGAATGTATGCATATCTAGCACAAGGCTTTTAGGCGTCTTTCTAGGGTTTTTTACTATTTGTGATTGTTCCTCTTCCTCTTCATCCGAGTCCTCCTCCGATTCGTCATCTTCATTATCTCCATCTTCTTCACCTGTCATCATTGTCATCTCCTTGTTCCTCTCCATCTTCCTTATCTCCATCCTCATTTCCTCCTTCGTCACCGGTTCCTCTTCTCCACCTTCATTATGTTCTTGAGTACCCATCTCTTCTACAATCTCTTCATTAACTTGTTGGATTACATTGTCAACATTATCTCTATTGACATCATCTTGGATGACAACACCCGATAATGACCCACCTCCATACTTAGCATTTTTGGTTCCACGCTTATTGAAACCTAAGTGTATTTTGCCTCGAGGCGTGGGAGTTCTCGAGATCTTCCGGTGAAGTTTGGTTTGATTTTTCTTTGTCTCACACTAATCAAGAAAACAAAAGATATTAAAACCGATAAACTATTGACTAAATCGAGGCGCAACATAATGGTTCTCGGAAGGTTTGGTTAGTATCAAAAGTTTACCAAAAAACGCCAACTCTAAAAAGAATTGTGTTCCAGGGTAGAGTTCGGTTAGTCCATCTTTTTTTGCGTACAAACCGAACTTCAAAGTATATGAAATTAGGGAAGTGTTCGGTTAACAAATAGTTCGGTTACTGGATTGTTTTAAATTTATTTGCGAACCAACCGAACAGAGTTGGAAAAGTTCGGTTAATTGAGAACTCAACATAGTGGGCAAAATAGCACAGTTCGGTTGCATTGGATTATTTTTTTTTTTTGTAACATGGGTATAGTTCGGTTACTAGGTAGTTTTAAAATTTTTGCAAAACAACCGAACATGATTGAAATAGTTCGATTGGCCGAGAACTCAACATAGTGGGAAAATTAGTACGGTTCGGTTGATTTGGAATTTTTTGTAACATTGGTATAGTTCGGTTACCGGATAGTTTTAAAAAAATTGCGAACCAAATCGAACGAGTTGAAAGAGTTCGTTGAACTCGAGAACTCAACATAGTGACAAAATTAGGACAGTTCGGTTGCAATGGAAAGTGTTTTTTTTTTTTTGTAAAATGGGCGAGGAGTTCGGTTAGTAGATGGTTTTCAAAAGATTTGCGAACCAACCGAACTCAAAGTTCGGTAACATAGTGTTAATTCCTATTCAACCGAACTGTTCTTCGTGTTCTTCCTTTCAGGAAGTTCGGTTAACAAAATAGGATTTTTGTGAAACTCCTCCTAACCGAACTCAGCACTGTAACTTCCATTTGAACCCTATTTTGATGATTTTTATTCAATTAAACGAATCAAAATCAAATTAAAAGTAATGGGTTTGGTTGAAAATACCTGCGGATCTTTCCCATGATAGTTTCAGGGATCTTCTTGCGTCTATTATGGCCGATTATGTCTTCACCTTCCGGTTCCACTTCTTTGTGAATCTCCAATTCAGTTGGCTGATTTGCTAGATATCCTAATGGGGGACCTTTTCCTGGGAGTCTTTTGGTTTGCTTTCGAAGAACCATTCTTATACTCGATTGATTAATCGTCGATGAAAATTTTATGAATCGACGATTAATCGATGAAGATGATGTTGAAAGGAAGAAGAAGAAGAAGAAGAAGAACGAGAAGACCCAAAACTTGTTTGGGAGGCGGTAGGGTAGGTCGATTTTTTGTTTTTGTTAATAGATTATATTAGGCTAATAATTTATTTAAAACCGTTTTAGTGATAATCTTAATTGGTTTGGGGTCAAATTAGTAATGTCCACATTTTAGGACATCCCTTATAAATGTAGGGTAGATGGCCTTATAAAAACAATGGTCCCCCAAATATATCACGGTCCCAAAAAACGGTTCCTTGCAATGGGTTGGCTCGTCCTGAAAAGCTATTTCTTTGTGGTTGTCAAACACCCTCTAAATGCGAAAGCCCATTTACCCAATCCAATTATGTGACATGAAGTCTCATGATAGCTCCCTTCCCCGCATACGATTCAAAGTCTAAAGTTGCTCTAAATCTCCTGCTAAAACGAACCTTCTCATGAATATCTCAAGAATTGTATTTTTGGGAAGCATCGGTCCCATTGTAAAGAAAATCTCATTAGAAGACACTCAATTTTGGTCAAA